>PVIJ01003796.1:0-81145 GCA_004024925.1 Scalopus aquaticus | reverse complement strand
TCTTGAAAGCTTCACCCCAGCAACCTTAACTCATCTGTACATTCTGCAGGCTCCCCACAAGGTCACCATCACTACTGTCTTCTTCTATCCTCCTCTGAATCTCAAAGCAGAGTCTGTCAGGCAATTTTCAAATACCTCTCCTGGGAGACCAAATTTATGACACTCTCCACCCACCCACTTGCCAGGATTATTTCAGCTCCTTAGAAGGGGGTGTTAGAAATGATCCACACGAGCAGGAGAGGGGTGTGTCAATGATGCAGAAGGAGTGACTTAGGGCATGCATGACTACCTGCACGGACTAAGTAACCTTAGCCTGCTAAAAGTCTGCTTCTCAAATCCTTTTCTTAATGATAAAAGTAACACAAGTGCTGAGAGGGTAACTTGTTCTGTAAGGAAAGGAAAGAAGCATGACTTAAGGCTCAGCAAACTCCTCGCTAGGTTACATTCTAGCAAAGAGCTGCAAACTCTAAGCCACCCCTGGAATCAGATAACTGAAAACCATGGGGTAGGGTGTGGGAGAATGAAGAAATCCTTGCCAGGCAAGGGGTGAACATCATGGCAGGAGGGAGGAGGCAAAGAATGGAGAACTTGGAGAAGATTTTAAAGAATCACAGAAAATACTAAAAGGTCAGAAAGGAAGACCTAAGTGGAAAAGTAAATGGAACAAGAACTTTTTAGTCCATGGAAGAGACAATGGAGAACCCAGAAGGTGACAACAATCATCTTCAAGTTTCCATACTCCTGTTTTAAGAGAATGGTGACCAGTTACTTTTAAATCGACTGAAGCATAATGATAACCATAACAAAACAGTAGCACATGGGATTTAAGTTAGAAACAAAAAGAATATCTCCCATGAACGAGTAGTGTAAAACAATCAAACACCTTTCTGAAGTTTTGGAATTTCCTCTTGCCAGCCTCTTAATAAATAGATTGTTCCATGTTGTAAATTAATGTTACCTCAAAAAAAAAAAAGTTTTGTCCTCATCTGGCATGGTTTCTAGGGAGGAGGAGGAGGAACTGGCAGACCTTTCAGAGTACTAAATTAGGTCTATTATTCTCACTTATTCTAGTCAGAGTGGCTGACAGAAATTATAGAGATAATGCTGGCCGCTATCATTAACCACCTAATTGAATAAAGAGTCTTGTGTAGCTGACAAGGCATACAGGGGCTGGGGCCTGCCTGCTGGCTTCGCCTGGGACCACAAGGGTATGATCTGCCCAGGATATTTAACTTCTCTGTTTTCTCATCAGAAAAAAAAGTTATAATACCCACTTCATAGGCATGATTATCAAATCCTCTAAGGATATATGATGATACATGAGATAACACTGTATGCGTGTTCTTGGTCCTTAGAGATGATCAATAATCTTTCAAAGAAAAGATTAATCTGCGTTAAAAAAAACAAGTTGATTGCTAGTGTCATTTTGAAACACAAAACAAAGCTACATTGTATATTGGGTGATGTAATTTAGAATAGAGACCCTGAAATATCCAATTACTTTAAGGAGTTGTGGAGGTGGGGGGGTCTTTTCCATTACTGTGAGCCCTGTTGTGTTTGGCACAACAATCATGCTCTTGGGTGCTCTGACATCTTCAGGCCAGCCTGGTCCCTGTTACGTACTCTCACAGCACACATCAGTCTCTCCCTTTGACTTGCGGAAGAATATCATAGAGCACCAAGTTCGGCACACAATGATAGCCTTACAGACGTTTGTTGAGTGCTGTAACGAGGTTACCTCACAGTACTTAGTCTCTCATTTCCTGGTGACAGTACCCCCCTGACAATTCTCATTTTAAGGACCACGATCACTGAAAGTCCTATCCTGAAGGGGCAGTCAAGTTACAGTGGACTGGAGGACGAGTGTGGGGGAAGGAGTGAGTTTCTAGGAAACTTGTGTGCCCGCCTGGTGCAACCTTCCCTGAGCTACCTTTCAAGTTCTCCCACTTTTAGGCGCACTTATGAAGCTAGGCTGATATTAATCTGAAACACTTAATAAAATAATAGCAATAAAGTTCATAATAATGATACTTGACATTTACTATGTGCTTGTACCCAAGGATCTGAAAGGGCTTTTCAACTAGGTTTAGCTATTTTCAAAGCTAGTCTAGGGCTTCACACACAAGTAAAGAGAAGCCACACAGTAAAGCTTCCCTCTGGACTGGACCAGTGCTATGATTAGCTTCAGAGACTGAGATTGCAACCCTACTAGATACATAAACATACCCCCTCCACACAGACACCCAGAGACATGCACATGCTAAAAGGCAGCTGTAATGCAAAGATTCTGGGTCCCAAGTATCTGCTCATCTGTATTATGGAGTCAAATCTTAGAATTCAAGTTCGCACTTTGATAGACTGTTTTATTCTATTTCTTTCAAGCCTCTTAGTATATTGTTAAGTCGATTGGAACATCTGCATCTGTTCGTGAAAGGCGTGACACTTTAAAGGACTTATTTTTCCTTTAAGTTCATACTGAGAGATATTTTGTTTAGGCTTAAATGATTACTTAAAAGCCATACTGGGGTTTATATATACGTATCTCTTCTAAGGCTCTTTTCCCTTCCCTGGTGGCCCTGTGTTTTGCCAAAGAGAGCAACTTGCTCAGTTTCCCATACTATTCCCAAGGCAGTCCTGTTCCTACTCCCAAACAAATGTGGTATTTGGGGTTTCAAGTTTAGAATGTAATTTGGTATCATTTCAGATGTCTTCCTATAGCTTAATAAACATCTTCCCCAGTGGGACTTGGGGTCTGATTTTAATTTGTGGTAGGGTTATGGGCACAGTAAATGTCAATTTTAGCTATTGACAATAGTCCCTACTAGAAATAGAAATGGAAAGTGACTGACAGTACATTTAAAGGACAGACTCCACATTACACTTGCTCACAGGAGTTGACTGTTGGCTCAAAAAATCCCTTCACTGGCCTGTGATGACAGTTTGGTTCTCCGGAGGCCCCTGGAAATCAGTCACTCACCAGAACAGAAGGCAGAGTGTACTTTCTCTGGATGAGTCAATCTGAAGATCATAAAAAGATACAGCAAATGAACAGAGCCCTTCACACTGTGGGTTTGAATCGGAACACCCCGCAAGGACACCACCGCCTCAGCTACTGGTCAGCCTAGCACACTGAGTTGTGTCCTCGAGATGTCTGACTTTCTGTTTCTTTGCGTGTAAAATGAAGAGACGAACCAATGATCTTCAAGGACATTTTCAGCTAGTGAGTTATATGTTGAGATAAGATCAAGATGGTAACCCAACTGACAGAGAGGCCGGGAACTATTTATTTTGGAGAAGCAGCATTTTAATTGTGAGTCAAACTGGGACAAATGGGAAACTCATCCCTATCCCCCTTTGAATATTCCATTTCTTGAACAAAAGACAGGTTCTGAAGGTCCCTGAATGCAAGTAATATTTAGCAAAATAGGGCAAGAACCAGGAGTCCTGAGAGATAAGAAAGTGGGTAGTTTCTTTTCACTTGCAACAATGATTCTATTAATTAACAAGAATGACGGTTTCACTCTTGTGAGCACTAAAGTAAGTCACTTATTATTAAACACAGTAACATCCCTTGGAGAAGGTAGGTCAGATTTCCAATTCTATCTTTTCAGTGTGTGGTGTGATCAGGTCCACTGGGACTGGGTCCCAGTTTAGACTGGGCATTTTGAGAATGACAAAAATTCCACAAGTATATGAATTGCCAGGAGAAACATTTTCATTACTGAGTAGTAAATACTACCTTTCTTGCTAAAGAGCTAAAGTTATACTCCCTAAGGCTTCTGCCTTGAGGCCTGCGGCTAATGCTATGTGTCATCTTGACTGAGCCATGGGATTTCCAGATATCTGGTTAAACATTATTTCTGGTGTATCTGTGAGAAGGTGTTTCTGGAAGAGATCAGCACTGTTTTGGTAAACTCTGTAAAGCAGATTATCTCCAGGGTTAGGAGAAGGGAGCATCATCTTCTTGTTGAGGGCCCAAATAGAACAAAAGGGGGAAGAAGTTTGAATTTTCACTTTCTTTCTTGCCTGCCTGACTGAGTTGAGATATCAGTTTTTCCTGCCCCGAGATGGGGTTTTACATCATTGCTCCTTATCTCAGGTCTTCACTCAAACTAAAATTTGTGCCTCTAGTTTTCCTAGGTCTCCAGCAGATTGTGGGACTTCTCAGCCTCCATAATTGGTGTGAGCCATCTCCTTATAATAAACCTTGTTATGATGAGATTACGATACATATTCATGTCCTATTGGTTCTGTTTCTCAGGAGAACCTTGACTCATCTTTAGATCCTTTTCCCTAAAAAGTGTTCTATATATTTTAAAATATATGATTGCAGAGCACTAGTGAAATCTAGGCATTAACTTCAACATCTTTCATCCTCTACTTCCAATCATTCCCCCAGTTCTATCCACTCCACTCCCTAGAACAGGTCTGGAATCCATCCACTTGGCTCTATCCCCAATGTCAAGATCTTAGTCCAAAACATTATTTTCTCCCATACAATCCTTCCAGCACTTTCTACCTCCAGTTTTGCGCTTTTCCAATCTCACCTTTGCATTGTCGCGAGAATGATCTTCATAGACCAATGACCTGACCATGACATTTTCCTGCTCAGCATTATCCTATGGTTTTCCTTAGCATTGAGGGTTTAATCAAATTATCTCTTAAATGTTCTACTTCTTAGATGCCTGTAGCACTATTTTCCCCTCCGATAGGGTATGTTTCACCCACCCTGGTTTTCATTCCTCTTCCAGAATTTGCTAAACTCCTACCCCAGGGATTTAACACATCCCATTGCCTTTGCCTGGACTGCTTAGCCATCTGCTTTTTTTGTTGACCAAGTCTTACCCATCTTTTTAGTCTCAGTTTAATATCACTTTATTAAAATTTTATCCGAGCCCCAAAGTAGAGGTGCTTCTTATTTAGAGAGTCATGTAGTTCTGTGTGTTTTTTCGTAATGCCATTTCAAATACATTGTTAATGGTACGATTATTTATTTAGTGTCAGTCTCTGCCATTAGACACATACCTCCCTGATGGGACTACATATCTTTTCACGACCAGAGGTGAAGTCAATCTGATTTCTTTTGACCATTAGGGAAATATATGCTTACATTTTGGAATATTCTACTTGATTTAGATGGAGAAGGAGAAAGGAGAAAACCATTACATAGCTGGAAAGGACTCTAGAAGTTAAGAGGATTGATCCAACATTAGTGAGTACCAGGGTATCAGTGCACACACTATTAGTAATAGATCTTTCTGCCTCTCTGAAGCCTAAGGCTATTTCTTTTGACAAGCACAAAAGCAAAAATGCCAAATGGAAATATTCATTCCAGGACTTACAATTTTTTTTTTTTAGGTTAATGCCCAAGCATTCTACTGTTCTTCGTTGTGTTTTCCATTTTTGCCAATGTTTTGAATTGTTGAAGCTCTCCAAAAGGGTCAAGACCCTAATTTTTATGTAAGGTTCCCAAGCAGCGAATATATAACACCAAGTAAACCTCTTTCATTAAAATGGGGCATGAAGAACTATAGTTAAAAGTGGCTTGGACTGTTTTCCTTGTAAAGAAGAAAACTGAATAAAGATCTTACATTTTTTTACTCAAAAACAAGGTAAACAAAAATCAATGGTTTCAAAGTCCAGTGTGGCTGGGAGAATTCATTTTCTTAATATGGAGTGGGCTCAGGAGTGGTGGGACAGCGTGGACACATAAGAATAACTGTCTACAGCAGACTTCTGGCAAGCTCTTTGGCCTATTGGTCCACAGCCAGTGTTTTTCTTCATAAATGAATTCCACATCTTTATTAAGTTAAGTAGTTCTTTTTTTTATTATTTGAAACATACTTTAAATATTTTGTTTTATGACGTTCTGGAAATTGATACAATTCCTTCCAGATCAAGAAAGATGGAAAAATCAATTACATTTTTTTATATCGAGAGAGATTACACAAAAATTATGCCCCAATTTATCCATTACTATGAATATCATTTGACATCATGTGAACAACTCAATCAGAATTAAAGGTGTCCTTCTGATTAGAGGAATCAGTTATTTTCATAGAAAAGTCCTCAAGGATTTTTAGGTAGAAATATATCCCTAATGTGAAATGATTTATAGAAACTATTCAGTAAGAATTCTAGATTTTAAATTACAGTTAACCTGCTATAAGAAAAACCCCTGCAAGACCAAATTGAAACACATCAAAAGCTTGAAGTGAGCTTCTAAGAGCAGATCCTTTACACAAGCAAGTTATAGTCTGTAACCCATAGAATGGATTGTATTAAAATAAATTTTATCTGACATGTATGGAATTTCAAAGTTGGCCCAATCACAGATGAGTTAATTGGCTTTATCCAAAAATGGAGGAATTTCTAGGACCATTTAAATCATTAGAATTGTTGGTTCAGAATGCAGAGAAGGATAGGGAAACAGAGCCCAGCCCTTAGCAGAAACCAGGTTGCCTGCCCCACTCTTCTAAACTAAGTTCTCAAAACCTCCTAATGGGTTTCACTGTTTTCTTTCCAGTGCTTATCATAATCAGGGAACCACACATTTGCATCTCTAATGGACCCTTTTCAAAAGTGTGTTGACATTTCAGTAGGTTTTGAATAGCTTTAATGCTTCTCTCAATTTGGGCAGGTGCCCACACATCTCCTTATATGGGTCTCAACATATAGACTGTCTGCTTTACTCATGGGGCTTTTTTTTTTTTTAATCCCTGGGAACCTATCTTAATTATACTCTTAAAAAAGTGAAAACTCAGAAGTTAGATGACTCAGAAAATGGGCATCTATCCACACACAGGGCAGCATCTTAACTCTATCTGTGAACTCAACCTGAGTCAAAAGCATCATCTTTGTGCAGTAAATTCACTTTCTGAGCTTCTATTTTTATCAAAAGAAAATGGATACAAATAAGACAAAAAGATAAACACAGGTTAGGGGAGAACACTGAAGTCAAGCAGGGAGCCCATGATCCAAGCAAAAACTTCACTGCATTTTACTCCTTACGTTTTCTACAAGGGCTAAGAACCCAGAGGGCTGTGGACGAGTGATTGCAGTCCCACCTCCTTTCTGTGGCTTCAGTAAAAATTCAGTGAAACAGAAACACAAGTAAAATAATTTTTAAGCTTATTTTTTTCAAACATTTACTCAGCTCCTGCTATGTTTCAAAAACTGTGTTGAGAGCCCAGAGTGAATAGAGATCATCTCATCATCCTTACCCTCAAGAAATTCATCATCTGTGAAGGGAAACAGACAAGGCCTGGATGTCAGCGCAGGGTGTAATGGGAGAACTCCTCCCTCACCCCCCCTACATCCCCTCCCATCCTACCCCCTGACATCTAATACCCTGGGGGATTCAGGGAGGGGTTCTACAAGAGGAGACACATGAATTGCCCCAGGAAAGATGAGAAGTTAGCCAGGCATGCTTGTGTACACATGTGTGTGTGTTTGTGTGTGTATCAGAGAGAGAGAGACAGTCTGAGGCACTGGTGGTAGCTGAATTAACCAGCTGTACAAGGTAGGTTGTTAAAGTGTTAAATTAGGTCAACACAGGTTGAGTAGATATATTTAAGCATTACTGTTGCTCCTCCGTAACTTGAGATGAAAACAGTGTCTTTAGTTGATAACTACCCCTATTTAGAAATACATGCTATGTGACAGGTCTCATTCACACCATCTCTTTCTTTATAGCTGCCAAATTGGGAACCAGACACATTTTGAGTTTTCTAAACCGATTTTCCATTATTGCAAACAGGTGGTTGAGTTACAAACTCAGAAAACAATCTGATAGATTGTACTGCACGAATTTGGTCTTTTTTGAATTAGAGGTCAAAAGAATAAAAAGGAAAGATAAGTTGGGGTAAGTGGGAGGGAGTCCTGGGTGCTCTGGGCAGGCACTTAGCACTTTTCAGAATCAAAGCAGCCCTCTTGGCCCTTTTATCCTCTAGTCAGCTGCTTTGGAAAAGGTAAAAGTAGAGCCAGAGTTTGACCCTACTTTTTCTGATTCTGAGGCTTTTTCCAAAGCAGAAAGTTGGTAAAGTTGTTTTCTCTCCAGTATTTCTAGTTTGCATTTATTTCTTACTTTGAGCTTGATTAATAAAAACAGGCATGAAATATAGGGGAGGAGATCTATTCTAATAATCACTGTTATGGAGTATTTTTTTAGTGACGGTACTGAAAGTCATTTTCTGTGTGTCTTATACCTGTTATTCTCCCTTTTGGGTATACTCTTTCTAATAAGTGATTTTTTTTTTTTTTTCCTGGAGAAGTAGGGCCTACCTCGAAGAATTGTGTGAGATGCAACATGAACAAGATAATAATTAGATTTTCCCATTATTTTGAACACAGAGTTAAAACATACAGATTGAAAGATAGCTTTTTCTTTTTCTTTCCTTTTAGTTCTTTTTTTTTTGTTTGTTTTTTTTTTTTTTTTTGGTCTACATTGACTTGAAATCTTTTGAAAAGTACATTATTGTCCCTTAGTTTCTAAATCGATATTGGCAGTCACTGAATGCACCCTTTCTTTCAAAGGAAAAGAAAGAAAGGAAGAAAGGAAGGAAGGCAGGAAGGCAGGAAGGAAGCAGGCAAGCAAACCTTGGCCATCCTGGTTTAAATATGAAAATGAAACAAGAGCTTGGGACAAGGTAGCTTCAAAGAGCAAACGACCCAGCCCAAGTCTTTCATTTAGAGTTTTTCCCTCACTTGCTGTGTTCAACTTGCTCAAAAATCTACTCCTTCTGTGCTTTAGCATATGAAAAATGAGGCTGTAAAAGTGTCAGCCTGCTTTTGTCAGGAATAGCTAGTAAAAAATAATTGGAAGGCATTTAATACCTAAGATGCACAACTGTCATAAGATAATCAGTCCACAGGTCCTGAAAATGTTGTTCCTGTGTTTCCACACGCCACAAGAATTCTGAAGTGTGGAAAAGTTCTAATATAGCTTAATAAATGAAAGAGCTATGACAGAATTTGAGTTTCTAACACCATTCTCAGCAACTTGAAAATCTTAACATGCCCTACCCCATAATATATAGCATCTCCACACTGCAGCTGTTTTAATAAAACAAATAGATGTTTCCCTCCAATCTGTTTGCTTTTAGTGGACTTCCCCCCACCCCCGCCTCCAAAGAAGCTGGCATTATAATGTTAGACAAATGACTAGAATAACCATGCATTGCTCTAGACACCAATGAATAAAATATATCAAGTATGGTATATCCCTAGAGTGTATTATTCCACTTAGAAAATGGTATAATTGACTTGGGTACTATGGGGGGAAATCCAAGTATTTTTGAGTTGTGGGGTTATTTTCTGGTAATTGCCTGGCTTGAAACGTTCGTTTGTCAATCAGACATTTCTCTTAGCCCTATCAATTGCTGGGGGGAGGGAATGGAGGGATCAGGGGTTGACTAAAGGAGAACTGAGAAAATGGCTAAGCCCCTCAGGACTTTTTTCTTGTCATAAAGTTGTTGTCAAAAGATTCACTATTATGTCTGGGATGGGTGAACTCCTTGGCATTTTGCGTTCAGTAAAAATGTCTCAAGCCATTTTTCAAACATTTTGAGGTTTGGCAAAAACCTGAAATCCTTCTTGCCAAGCACTTTCCCCCCTTAATTCTTAAGCCCATGTGTCTTTCAAGGGAAATTTAATCCGTATGTTTCTGATTCATTTACACTTAACTCATCAAAATGGTGTTTTGTAAGAGCCATTTGATGTTCAAGAAGCCTTATGAACTCCTCTTTTTTTATAAGTCTGCAAAGTCTTTCTTTCTGAGACCCAGAAAATTGTATTTTACCAGCTGTGGGCCAAATGATTTGAGCTGTATTAAAAATCAAGAACCTGCTGAATTTAGGAGGCAAGAAAATTGCAGCCACAAAGACATAAATAAACGTCGTCACATGTCTGCTTTCTCACACATCGACCAGAGGCCTTTCAAATTTGTTCGTTCCCTGAAGAAGCCCATCCCGTGAGGCCTAAGAACAAGCTATAAAACTGAAGCAGGAAAGAACTAAGGTTCTGGACCAAAACCTCCCAGTCTTGGAGATTTTTCAAATTCTGGAGATTCCCAATTGAGAAATTCAGCTCAGAATCAATGCAAGTAAAACCTGGTATGTTTCATTAGGTAAATCTGTTACCTAGGAAATAAAATAATCATCAAATGCCATAACTTGAAGGGGCTTACGAAATTTCTAGCCTGGTAATATTCAGACTGTTCTGAGAACTACTGGGTGGGGTGGGGTTGTGAGTTGGGGAGCATTTTTGAACCAGTTTGGGTCTCCATCTAGGAGGAGTTTAAAGAAAGTACTTTGAGGGTAAATTCAGTTTAAAGAAAAATACTTTAACTTTATATAAGGACACTGAGATCTAGAAGGAACCTTGGCGTTGGGACAGAATTTATAGTAAGACACAAGGTCTCACTCTCATCCAGCATTACAGGACCCTTCTAAATATGCCCATGTGATTCAAACAGTGGATGTGTTCACTGCTGGGTCTGTTAGTGAGAAATTAGTGAAATCTGTTTAACCTGAAGTGACTATCATTAGAAAAATGAATAGAATGTAAGATACCCATGAACATTATACACAGGGGAAAGAAGTATTATTTCATCAAATTATACACACATCAACATACACATGTGAGTCTGGATGAAGGACTGCAATATAAAATATACTGATGACTACTATTCATGTACAAACAGTCTCAGAATCACTTTACCAGACAGAAAGCCACCTTGCATTTACTGGTAGTTCAGTCAGTTCAGCAGAGTGGTTTTCAATTTGACTCATTAAAGACCACAAGGCTCTTAAGACTCGATAGGACCTCACCTCATGGAAGAAATTCTATGAAACGCTGGCCTGTTCCACCAAAGGTGGTTTAACACAAGACTCAGGAGAAATGGACAAAGAACAAATGTGTGGCAGGGGAGGGAGCAGGGACAGATACCTAGCTGAGGGAAAAAAAAAGGTCATATTCATCTTACTAGGATTTACAAACGGCAAGAATGATTTCTGACTTGCAGGCAGTGCAATGGCACAGTGGAAAATCCAGACATATTAGCACCAGCGTATTTCCAAAGTGCATTTTCCAAGCACTTAACAATCATTAATTAGTTAGAAACATCCTTTCAAGGTCGGGAGACACAATAGTTCATCTCTACACAAGGGAGCTTTGGAGGCTTCGGGAAGCCGAATAGTGCAGAACCTGGATAATTACTGTGGGAAGATTAATTGGGTTAACTGGCTGTGAAGAATCTTGTGATAAAGCATGATGAAAAATGCTGCCCCATCCCATTGCTAGATGTCAGAGGCGGCAGGAGTTCTTTGTGCCTAGCAGCTGAACACTGCCTCCGTGGGAAAGGATGCAAAGTCATTAAAACACTATGAATTACCCTTTGCTCTCTTTTTTTCAGAATCGTAATGAAGTGACAAGTTTTCTGTGGCCACAAAGTGCCTGGGTCTCTTTGGGATTAAAGTGCAAAGTGGGCTGTGTTGGGAATTGTGGTTTAAAATGGTTCCCTAGGTGGGGAGGAAGAGGGAGGAAGCAGCGTGTTTCAGAGCCCGGAGGTCACATCCTGCAGGTGGGTGGGTGCTGGTTCTGGGGCGGCTTCCAAGCTCTGTCCTCATCCGACATGCACTCAGTGTAGCCAGGGCTGGTGCAGGGAGAGGGAGAACAGAGAGAGAGTGGTGGGAAGCAGAGAGCTGGACTCTGGGATATTTGCCCCCCTTGTTTAAGGCGCAGGGACAGCACATCCCACCCACTAACTAGACACCAGGGAGCTTTTGGCTGGAGGCAAGAAGCAAGTTATTTGTTCACCTCTCTCCTCTCCCTCCAGACTAAGGGTGGAGTCCGCACAGTCAGGTGCCTGAATGATTCCTGACAGTTTCTTGGAGTCTGCCGGTCACTCCACTCTGCCCTGCACAGCTAAGTTTTTCTGTACATTTCCCCCATCTCACCAACCCCGGGAGCCAGAACACAAAAGAAGACTAAGAAGCACAAGTTTGAGTAAGAAGATGAAGTTCCTGGTGTCTGGAAACCCAAACCTTTGGCAGGGTGTTCCTTGCTGCACCCAAGTCAGATCCCGACCTTGCCACCAAACATCTTTGATACCTGATCGTTCTCATAACAACTGTGGGTGCCGTCACTGTCTGAATCTGTACGATGAATGATTTGGACTGATGATCTCTAAGGTTCTTGCCTTATCAGTGCATTTGGAAGTATAGGATTATTTTTTTTTTTTTTTTTATATATATATTTTTATTGTTATTTATGTCTTTTACATTTTGTATTCCCCTAGGGTATCCCACCACCAATTCACCCGTGATCCATCTCCATGGTCCCTTGTGTTCTTTTCTATTCCATTTTGTGCCCTTTCCCTTCCCTCCCTCCGGCTCCTTCCTCCGGCTCCTATTATTCTACCTCGAAGGAAGGTCCAGGTGAGAGAAGGAAACCAAATCAAATGATGTTCCTTGTGACATGCTACCCTTGGTGGAAGGAAAGAACAAAAAGCAGCTAGGGCCAGGTCTGAACTAAGAAAAACAGAGGCTACTGTGTAGTCCATATTAGGGTAGATGCTGGTGGAAATGCAAAGCATGAGTAATTTACATCTACATTTATATTAAATGGGTTTATTATAATTGCTGTTATTATGATTAATTCCAGAGGAATTAAAGAGGATCAGCCCTTTATGGCAGTGTTGCTGAGCTGACTGAAGGATTAATATAGATAAGAAGGTCAAGAAGAGGTAGACATAAAAGAAAAATTGCTCTATTCCATCTAAAAAAGAAGTTAACTATCATTTAAAAAAAAAAAGACATGACTCTTCTTGATGTTGCAATAAACTGCTTGACAGTGAGATCTTAAACCTCATTTTCTGGCCAATGAAAAGATGGTCCAACAGAACAAAGCTTTTCTCCTTTCCACTGACACGCAGCCTCACCTGCATTCTGTGACTCCGTTAACTTTTTGAGAAGGACCTAGCAAATGACAGTATTTCTCTCTACATTATTGATGCCGCAAAATGTACCATTTTCCAACCTTCAGAAAATTCGACTGGTGCCATTATTAAATAACTAACATTGACTGACCACTTACTATGCTAAGTATTATTACAGTCAATAGCACCTGAATTGCAACTTGAGGATAAAGCAACTGAATCTCCGAAGTTTCAATAAATTGTGAAAAATCACACAGCAAGTGGCCAGGCCAGAGTCTAAACACTGATCTGTCTGACTCCAGACCATTCCACGGGGCACAATCACACAGGCCCATACTGATCTCTAGTAAACACTCTCTGCTTTTGCAGACCCCCTTCCTTTAACAGTGAGTCGGTCCCCACTGAGGGCAGAGGGGCAGAGCCAAGAAGGCCCATAAGCTACAAGGCCAGCTGGTCTCTTTGCCACATCAGCACATGTGCCGAGTCCTTAACTTCAATTTGTTAAAGATTACTGATCAAAAAGAAAATATGTTCTGGGCCTCCCTGAGAGCACAAGGGGTTAAGTCTCAGTACTATGAAGCTGTACACAGCCACTGCAGCTCAAGTTCAATCCCCGGCCAGGCCAGGGAGCTTCCCACATGGCGTAGCAGACCTCTCCTGTCTTGCCCACTGCTCCCCTCAGCAGTGTACTTCAGTCTCTCCATCTGTTCTGCTCCCCACTCTATCTCTGGTGAATCCTCTCAACCTCCACACTCTGGCCTACACCCCAGTTCTTGTATGCATAAATAAATACATCTTTAAAAAAAAAGAAAATATGTTCATAGGCCCCTAATACACAAAACCTCAAGTTAGGCATCCTGGCTTACCCAACACAGCTTCCTGGTCCCCTTTTCCATTAGGATGAGTAAATGAGTCTATGCATTTATAGACTGCATTTACCTTGCAGCCATTTAGGGTTACTGTTTTTTTGTAGGTTTTGATTTTTTGAGCACATCCAGCCATAATTCAGTTATTCAGACAGTAAAGGAAAAAAATGATAAGCATCAAATCTTGGTATCACGTGGAGAAAAGGAAGACTGTGGTGATAGCTGGACGGGTCTTGGCTATTACACAACCACTATCATGCTCTCCACAATGATTGCAAGCTATTGATTGATTCTTCTTGGGTGCAGCATTGCTTCATCAATCATTAAATAAACTCTCCTGCCAGTGTAGGTACAGGAAGGAAAGATGTATGGACCTGGGATCCAGTGTGTGTGCACCTCGCAATGGACTTTGGAGTGCTAAGTCAAGTCAATGTCAGCTTTCAAGGATGTAAGTCGTGAAATACACACCTGTGAAAGTGCCAAGCCTTCCAGCGTACATTTTAATCAGACCAGCAGTCTGTTTAGAAATCACAAGGTTAGATCTGTACTGAAGAAATTTCATTGACCTGGTCCACATGAATCCTTCCTCCTCCATTTTCCTTCCCTTTTTTGGCCACTCTCCATGTCCCTCACTCAGCCTTCCACCCTCCAATGCAAAAGGAGTCCCTTCAACAGTCAGAGGCACATGAAAACCAAATCAAAGGGAGCAGAAGGAAGAACCAGGATTCAATTTACAGCTTCTTTCCTCTTTAAGCACAGTTCCAGATCTGTCCACCTGCTTTCTGTCAGGCCCGCGATAGCACTCATTCTCAAGTCCATACTAATGGCTGCCTCTTACTGTTGGCCTGGTCTTCTTGCCCAATGCTTACTAAGTAAACACAAGACAACATCTTTACCACGCAATGGGACGCAGGCTAAGACCATTCCAGCACAGATGCAGGGAGCCCAGTATGTATCCCATCAAAGATTTAAAATACTACCAACTTCACCAATATAACACTTTCCACTTGCCACTCAGAAGAACCCTCAATCCAATATCTGAAACAACATTTTTTACCACCAGAAAAGATATGTGAGAGGGAGGGAGGGAGTTGGAAATGTGGTCTCACCCACCTGAAGGTGGGTTACACACAGACTATTGCAAATACAAACTCCTCTTGGTCGAGGCAAAGTGGAATCTGGCTCTCACACTGGTCAGTCCTCTCCATTTCACTTCATTTTCCCATTCACAAAGCCACTGCTGAGCATGGATGGGCATGACACAAAGGTCTTTTTCAAACTGGCATTGTGTGTCTCTCTCTCCCCTCAGGTAACTGAAAATGCAGCAGTTGTTATCAGTACCAGTCTTCACCTCACTTTAATCAGAATGGTGCTTTTATTTCTCTGGTTCTACAACCTAATGTGAGCTCAGACCTGTTTGATTTTCTGAATAGGAAGAAAGCTAAGAGACGAGAGTCTGGAGAAGGAAGAAGCCTGAACGATCCTGAAAACAAGGTGCCCAGTGGGTCTGAGGAGTCAGCACCCTGCAACAGAGACTTCCGCCAGGTGGATCTGTCCTGCAGCTGCTTAGGCTGCTTGTGGTCACACTGTGTGCCAGGGACTGAGACGGGATCTCCCAGCTTCACAATCCCATCTTGTATGTAGGATTGTCCTCATCTTACAAGAAAGATAGAAACTATGGCACAGAGAGGTTAAGTGGCTTGCCAAAGTCACATAGAAGGTAAGAGGAGAGTGATTTGAACACAGGCATTTTGACCCCAAAGGCCATTCTCTTTCTGGGGACACCCCACACACACCCACTTACACACATACTGCTTCTCTGTATGTGTGAGGCTCCCTCCCTGGTGTCATCCTCTTTCTTCATATACTACCAGGGGAAATGGGGAGGGCAAGAGGACGATGGCTGAATTCAGCCCTGCTATGGTTACATGCAGACACAGACATTTGGCATTCCTCTGCTTTGTGCCTGGCATACGGTGGGGATAGATTTGTGCTTTTTCTGTTTATTTGTTATTTTTAAAAGATTTATTTATTTATTCATACAAGAACTGGGGTGTAGGCCAGAGGTGGGGGGTTGAGAGGATTCACCAGAGACAGAATGGGGAGCAGAACAGGTAGATCTACTGAAGTACACTGCTGAGGGCAGTGTACACAGCAGCGGGCGAGACAGGAGAGGTCTGCTGCACCATGTGGGAAGCTCCCTGGTGGGTGATCAAACTTGTGCTGCAGTGGCTGCAGAGACTTAACCCTTTGCACCACCAGGGAGGCCTGCTTTTTCTGTTGTACCATCAAAGCCCTGTCTCCCCCTTCACCTGCCAACATCTGACGTACTTCCCTAGGGACCCCTCTGGAGGACAAAACTATGACTCGGGCAATGACCCAAGGGAACATAAAACATGACAACATTACTCAGACTTTCAGCTGACCATCACAGCCCCTTCCTTTATCAAATCAAGAGGTGGTGCTGGCAAGTTTGTCAGTGACGGCAAGGTAGAGAGGACTGGTTCAGGTGAACTATGGCAAATCTGATCCTCAATTTTCACATACAACACATACACAAATAAGTACAAATAAGTACAAGTAAGACTCGGAAAAGGTGAATGAAGCAGTGGATGGTATCAAGGTCAACATCCTGGTTATGACGCGACACTATTGTTTTGAAAGATGTTACCATTGGGGAAAACTGGGTAAAGGGTACGAGGGATCCCTCTCTATTATTTACTACAACTGCATATAAGTCTACAATTAACTCAATAAATGGTTCCTGTAAACAGCAACAATAATAAGCAAAACAATCACCAAGAGGCAAGCCAATGATTTTTACATTTGGGGTCACTGTGATAAAGTAATACAAGTAAAGTAACATAAGTAAAGATAAGTAATATAAGATAAAGTAATATAAGTCTGACCCAGAATCGCTGCTGGGCTTTTTGCCTTGTCTGTCTGTCCGTCATAAGCAGGACACTTCTAATTATGGGGGAACAATCCGTAGTCAAGTCAATTTATATTGTACTGCTCTGAAAAAAGAAATCATGCCCTTTTTACTACTGAAGAGTCCCAAGCACATACTTGGCACTTACCAAAATTTGCACAATGACTAATAACCTTCATCACTGGTTTTGTTTCAGCTCTGGGCAGTTTTTCCCCTAGACAGGTATAGTGTGATCCTTCCCTATGCACAGTTAAGCTGGGCCCATAAATTAGTACTTGATAACAAGCCTGCTACCATGGAATTTGGCTCAAGAATAAGATATTGTTAGAATTATCTTTCTAGCAGGAATCTTTCAGGTTCTTTGAAGGTTTTACAATGTAGCCTTCAATCTCATCTAAAAACTTGAATTTATGCTACAACTACAGAAACCTGTAAGTAGTCAGGCAGTCCAGGTGGGGGTGGGGGGGTTCATTACAAATACTGTTCTGCATCCTATGCGTGAGTGAAGCATGGACGTCTCCCATACTGTAGCACCGTTTTATACATTTAAGGGACATGTGGGACCTTTTAGAAAAGTTTACTGGGTAGGTAAATTCTCCCTTGTCTATTCTGCTACTCTCTTAATTGACTCACCTAACCAATTACCTTTCACTGAGGACTGCTGGTTGCATTTGAAATCTAAAAATTTCAACCCACGGACAAGCAAAACAAAAAGCAAAAACAGAAACAAAAAATAATCTTGCAAATGGGGGAACATATGCTACCTCTCACCCTCCCGCATTCAGTTCTTTTAAGGTACTCATTCATCTTAATTCAAACCTACTTTTCTCTGAAAAGCTATGCCAGTTACCTTTGAGCAAAACTTTTATAGAACATGGACACGGGACACACAACTTTCCAGTTCCAAGGAACACCAGAGATCCCCTCAGGTTGGTGCCACACATGCAGGAGGGGCTTACTGACCACCTTGTCTGAGTCATCATTTTATAATGAGCCAGATGGCTTCAGGGTCCTGCTCAGGGTCATCAGGATTAGCACTCAGGCTCCTGGCCTCTACTACACCATGATGTTTCTCCCCAAAATGACCTCCCCTTCTCCTCCCCTTTCATCTGTGTGCCAAAAAGGAGAGAAGATCCATGAAAAGTCTTGATCAATTAGACCCAAAACATGCATTAAATAAACATAAATGCCTTTCTGGTATGTACTCCGTACCTCAATATACAGCGGACTGTATGATGACTAGGACTAAACAAGCCCAAGAAGTTTGGAATAGCTAAGAGACAGGACTTGCTCTCTCATTGGGCTGGCACTCGAGTTGCAGAGGGCTTCAGTGTATGACGATTTAGTAACACTAGGTGCATGGACACAGGCAGTGCACCACAGCACTAACTATATTTTATGAAACACACAGAAATGTGGCAATAATTTTCCAAACATAAAAGTCTCTCTCTCTGGGTACACTAGCGATCCTCAAAGCCTTAAGAACACCATTGTATGGCCCCTCTGAATTTATTTTGTGTTAATTCCTTACCTGCAAATATTAACTATGCGTTTCTAGACAGAGCTATCCAGAAATTTTTATTATCATCCCTTCCATAACCCCAGCATCTCATATTAAAAGGACTTCAAGATCATAAAGGTCTTAAAGCTAGCACTGGACTAAGTGAATTGTCATGTGAAACAACAGAAAGTTAAGATTCTTAAACAAATGCACAACGACTGTCATCGTTAGATGAAATAATAGGGGGAAAAGATATCATCAGATATCACTTACTTTAAAAACCTGCAGTGTATTGAGTAGTAAATGCAAAGTCGCAGCTATCATACTCAGACAACGCACCAAATAGTTTTCCATGCATTTGCTATTCACCAGTTACACTCAAAAAGCCTCCCCCCACCACCATTACTTTGACCTTTTATGAAAAGATAACTATTTTGAGCTATTTCAAAAAGAGAGAGACAGAGAATCCTGGTGGAAAATAATACACAGCTGTGATAATATCATGTTTTTTTAAAATACCATAATATAGTTTTACTTTTAATAATAAAAGATAAAAAAGGGGCGTCTGTGAATAATTAGAGATAGCAGTCTGAAGCCAGTTACAGTCACTGCAATTGATAATAAACTGAAAACCCCTTGAGAGCAGGTAAATGCTTTGCAACCCTGACCCCCTTGCTCTCACATTACTTAACTACCCTGCGGTTCTTGCATTACATCACCATTCAAGCGATTGGTTCCTGCATTTTAACTCTCTCCCCGTCTCCTCCGATTAGGAGCGACACCGCAGCAAAGAAACTTCGCCCAAGTTTGCTCTTTCTCGCTTCGCTTTATATTTGTGGCCCTTTTGCTCCCGTCGCTTTGGTTTGCTCTGCTTTCTTCCCCCCCGCCCAACCCTGCCGCTGTTCAACTCACTCAGGTCGCGGTACGGTAACAAAAACTCTTATCAAAGTGAAAAGAAATGCCTCTTTGGGACAAGAGGAGAAACGGAGAGGCTGGGGAAAGAGGAGAAGGAAGAAGAGGAGGAACAAAGACGGGGAGAAAGGAAAGTCGGGGAAGAAAATGAAGAGGAGGAAGACGACGAAGACTTGTGAAAAGAAGGTGGTAGGGGCAAAAAAATCTATAAAATCAGAAAAAAGAAAATAAAATTAAAAACAAACCTCATGGACATCACTGAGGCTGAATTCCCTCCTGAGGTGCAGAACATGAGAGCTCTGGAATGAGTGTGTGTAGAATTTGAGCCAAAGCTTAACTAGCCTGAGTGAGTCATATCCTTCCCATTTGATTCCAGGCCAAACGATGATGTAATGCGCTGGCCCTTCTCTTGCGCCTAGCTCTGGCTCTCCCTCCGGCTCGCTCGCTCTCTTTCTCCTGGGCTCGCCCTCCTCCCCCTTCTCCTTTTAGCTCAGTGCTGGTGAAGTCACCATTTAAATCTGGCAGAACTGAAGCAAAAACTTCAATGTAACCAAAACAGCCCCAGGCTGAGTTCCAGACTCAGGGAGCCTTACGGGTGCAATTGCCCTTGGAAACGAGTAAACAGAGGGGGAAACAGTGCCGCCTGGGGATGGCCCATAGCGCCTGGGAGCGCAGAGAGGGGCTCTGAGTTTTGTGGGCAGGGGTCCGGTGTTCCGGGGGAAAAAAAAAAAAAAACCTGGCTTAAAGAAAATGCCCTTGTGTTTGAGGAAAGGGAAATAACAATGGAGACACGTGTAGAGATGGAGACGAGGTGGGGGGCAAGGGGGGTGGAGACAGGAACAGGTTGGAAGGACTGAGCATGAATAACCGGGACAGGTTACCAGCCCGGGCTTCTGTTCAGAACCTGGTGACATGGTTTCCATCGCCCAGGGCCCTTTTTTTCCTGGAGCTGGATGGGAGTTTCTGTTGCTGAATGCCAACCACCACCCCTCCAGAGATTTCTCGCATCTGACCTCCCTGTCAGCAAGGGCAAAACCACTTCTGGAACAAACGCGCTCCCGCGTCTGGAGCCATCAAGATCTGGGAGATCACAGTCGTCTCTCCGATGGCCCGTAGTGGTCGCTCTTTGAAGAGCGCACGGGGAAAGGAACCCAGTTGCAAAACACAAAGATCGTCTTTCCGAGATTAGTACTCCCTCCCCTCTCAGGTGAGGTGTCCCAAGGAGCGGGGATTGAAATATGTTCACCCCCAAATCGAAAGACAAGTTATATTCCTTTCTCTACAGCTGGGGTGGGGGTTGGGGGGTGCTGGTGCGGGTGGGGCTGCCTGTGAGTTTTAAAGGATATAGAAGAACAAACAGTGTGTCTCTTTTTTAATTACAGAGTGAGGAAAAACAGCCTGGAGCAGGCGGGAGGGGGGAGTCAAACAGGATCATTCACAAATGACAGTGAAGCTCTTTTAATTGCCAAATTCTATCCTCACTTCACTTTTTCCTGCTCAGGACTTTACCAAGAATAGCCCAGACACTTAGCTGCTTTGTTAGCAGGACTTTTAAGCTGTATTGTCTCTCCCTTTCCTTTCTCCTCTCACCCTTCATGCCTCTTTCCAAAAGAAAAAAAAAATGCAATTTTAAAAAATGGGAAGTGCACTATTTTTTTTTTTTTCAAATACCACAAAAGCAGAAGAAAGGCATGGGGTGGCAATTTTTTTCTCCAAAATAATAGGTTTTTTTTTTTTTTTTTTTTGTTTTTTTTTTAGTGTCTTGCCTCCAATGGTTTTTGTGACCAGTGGCTGGGGTAGGTGACACAAACATCTGTCTTTCCACATCTTCCCAAGCAGACAAGATTCCAACATCGAAAACTACATTTTCAAAGAAATCTCTTGGTTTCTTAAAAGTACCTGCTACTAGGGAACAAGAGTGTTCATCAGCTTCAGGGGTATCATAGCGAGTTACTCAGAGCAGTTAAAAAGCAAGGTTGAACTCAAAAGGGGAAGGGAGGGGAGGGGTAAGAACTGGGTGGGAAGAAGCACAATGGATGAAAGTGTGAATAGGGGCTTTGGTGATGGGTGCACTGTGGCTACACTTGAGGGGGGGCGGGGAGGGTCCTATATGCCCCAAATACAAACAAATATGTAAAACAAAATTACATCAAAAAAAGGATTAACAAATCCCCACCAAAACCTAAAAACACAGGATCGTTACAGACAAAACTAATTAAAATATGTTCATCTTCAATAGTCCACCTAGCCCTAAGTAGAAAGCTCTCAATATTGAGTTCTATCATCTAGCATGGGACTTAAAACATTGTCTAAATTTTTCTCCCGTTAATCTCTCCAGAAGCAATTACTACAAATGTTAAAAATCTTGAAATAACCAAATTAAAGATCTGATAATAATTACAAAAAAAAAAAAAAAAAAAAAGCCAGTTTGGCTCAACAGTCTCCCTGACCTGGGGGCTGGGCCAGGAAAGACTCTCCAGCAGTCTGCCCTGGAGCATGACATCCTCAATTGACGCTGATGCCACAGTTGCCCGAGTGACACCTTTATCAAGGCAGGCAGCTCTGAATTAGAGGTGATCGGTCATAATTACAGCTGGCGCCACTGAAGCCCGTGGCCTGACAGCAGCAAATGTGGTTGTTATAAAGTTTGGTCCACCATGTCAGTGGCCTGTATAACTCACTTACGTCTGACTCACCAAGCAGTTATTGATTTTTCTTCTGATGCAGGGAATAAATAAAACAAAATCTTCCCTAGATCCTACAAAGCCTTTCCACTTCCAGGCAGGTTGACAAGATTTTCTATAAATTACCCTCTCGTTTTTTATAAGTCATTAACCACATTGGCTAGGATGAAGCTGAGGACTTTCCCTTCTCCACTCTCCCCAACATGACCTCCATCCTCACCTTACTCTTCAAATTTAAATGCTTTCTTTATGCTATTATTTTAGGCAGGTTAAAATGGATATGTGGTAGAGATTTCCAAATTAACATCTTCCTGTAACCTCAATGGGAAAAGGCTCTGTAGATTTTTCTTGACCAGTCACACAGGGACTGGGTTCAGTTGCTATGGTGGTCCCCCATCCTTTTTTTTTTTTCTTTTTTCCCCAGAAAGTGTCTGAAAGGGACTCTGTGCTGTAGATAAAGATTATGTTAAGGTAACTTTCCTGTCCCTCCTTGGACTAAAGCTTTGACCAAAGCCAGGCACAGATATGGAGAGACATTCCAGCATCTTTGCCCCTACCAGGAGAAAGAGGCTTCTAGAATCCAGCCCAATCTGAGGGCCCTGTACCTGGTAATGATGCCACCACGCCAATTATGTGCCTGAACATGTTAAAATTCCCATAAAATGTCTTTGGCTTGCTGGTCTCAGTTGAAATCAATTCCAGAGTTCAAAGGGGTCTGAGTATTTACATTTGCACTTGCTAGTCCCAACATAAGTCTCCCCTCTGCCATCCCAAATCAGGCATTTTCACTGGCTGCTCGGTTTCTCCCCACTTGAAAAGAAGGTCTGCTTTCCTATTTCCCTTCCTGTGAGCAGCTAGTGATAGAAAATATCCTGCTCCCCAAAGGAAATTCCCTTCCAACTTAAGAGCTTCCTTTTTCACCCATTTGGCTCTCTCATTGCCTCCCCCACCCCCAGCCCCTTCCATGTCATAGCTGCTTTTCTGACAAGGGGTGCTTGCAGATAGGAGTTGTGAGATGCTGTAATTCCAGTGGGAGCCTTCTTAGAAGTAGCCCCCAGCCAACAGGCTAGGCCTCCAGATTAGCTGGCTTGCTCAGGAATGCTTGCAACACCCTCCTTTCAGAACCTGTCATCCTTGGGGAGAGGGCGGTGGGTACCGCGCAGCTGTTCGGTGTAACTCACTCACATACTCCCAGCTCCTGATGAAATGTTCGGCTCCAAAGAAGTGGAAACCTCAGAGATTTGAGCTCAGAGTTCAGAATGCTTTTGGACTCTCTCCAAAACAGCCCACTAGAAAAGGCACAACTTGGATTGTGGGACCAAGGGGCACACTAGCCAACAGAAGTAACCTTTGTGTGGCTTGGTAAATTTCTGACTCAAATATGAAAAATACAGCTGATAGAAGAAACAATAACCATCCTCTTCCTACAGAGACCTGGTTTTGCTTTTTTTTTCCCCCAAAGGTTTGAATTTATTCTTCTCAAGGAAAAACATCTTCTTTCATACATTGTTTTAAAAATTTAACCCATGATTCCTACAGTCCCAGTGGAGTGTGAGGGGCCAGATAATTTCAGAGTTAAATAAGCTGTAATGACTATCACATGTACCCAGCCATAAACCTAGTATTAAAAATTATTCAGAAAAAAAGTGGCATCTCTTCCTTTTTTAATTTACAATAACCATCCAGGTGGTTTTCTGAGGCCTCCTTTGCAAATTGCTTCCAGTGAACCTTCCGGTCACAGACCACTGCATACCCACGTGGTGTCTGTCATTCAGCATTCCCTTCAACTTGGGTGTCCCATATTTTCATGGTGGACAGCAGTGGGGGCAGGGTGGTTACGTCTCTATGCAGTATATATCTAAACTGTGCAAGCAGGATAAGCTGGTTTAGATGGTTGGGCCTGCTAATGTCAACCCCCAGCACCCCCAGGAAGAAAGCAAAAAAGTGATCAACCCTTGATTACTTCTGTCTTGTACTTCCTGCAACTCCTATATCCCAACCTCACACCAAGAATCCTCAGGCTGGTACTTGCTGGCCCTTCCTGTATCAAAATCTATTTGTAATGTTCTGAAGTGGTGATGCTGACTGTGACTCAGACAAAGGAATGACTTTCTAATAATGGAGGCATCGGGAAGTCTCAGGGTAGGAATTGGGAGGTTACATAAGACCCTAAAATATTAACACCAGCCTTGCCTACTCATACTTCTTTTTCTAACTTTGACTTCATCTTTAAAGTGTGTATGTCAAACCTATCACAGAGCGAAAAAAGTTGTAGACATTCAACTTGGATAAATGAATGAATTAGTGAATGAATACACTCCTCAACTCAGGCATTATATTTTCTGTGAGCCCTTGCTGGTCTACCAGGTGGAGGTAGGAGTGTCTATTTCTCCAGGCTCCTGTGGCATCCAGGACCAGATTCTGTTACGGCAATAAACCAGTTATGGAATATGCCTATTTACATGCCTGTCTTTCTCATAAGTTATTCACTTATGGCTTATCTACCTTGGTACCTCTAGCAAATAGCAAACACCTGATTCACACAAAGTAGGTGTTCAAGAAGTGTGACAGAACCTGGACTGGTGGCTGCACAAGCTGTTGTTTTCTTTGAGCATTTTCCTTCCACAAATGCCCTTTATTTGTTTCCATTCTTACTCAGAGTTTTTCTGTGGCTTCCTTAAAATCTTTAGTATCCACAGCAAAATAAACTATTACTAAAATTAAAAGAAACCCTACCAAATGGGGGAAGATGTTGGTACATCATACATCTAATAACGGCTAATATCCAAGACCTACAAAAAATACATACAATTCAACAAAAAGAAAACAAATAACCCAATAAAAAATGGACAGAAGAGTTAAATGGACTATTCTCCAAAGAAGACAAGGGTGACCAACAGGCACATGAAAAAAAAATGTGCATCATCTCTTATCATCAGGGAATTGCAAATAAAAAATCAGAATGAGATACCACCTCACACCCATGAGAATGGCCCATATCCAAAAGAACAGAAACAATGAGTATTGGTCAGGATGTGGAGAAGAAACCCTATTACACTGTTGGTACAGAGAATGTAGAACAGCTCATCCCCTAAGGAAAACAGTATGGAAGTTTCTCAAAATATTAACAATAGATCTACCAATGATCCAGCAATTCCACACATAGGTATCTACCCAAAGAGTGCCAAAACACTAATTTGAAAGCCTATGTGCACTTCTATGTTCACTCCAGTGCTTTTTTACAATAGCCAATACATGGGCACAACCTGAGTTCCCAAGGACAGATGAGTAGATTAGGAAGATGTGATATATATATACAAAATGGAGTACTACACAGCAATAAAAAGATGACCTCTCACTGTTTTTGAATAACGTGGCTGGAACTGGAAGGGATTATGCTAAAGTGAAATAAGTCAGAAGGATAAAGATAAATACTGGATGATTTTACTCATATGCAATATAGAGGGGAAAAAAAAAACAAAGGAACAGATAAAACTAAACGGAAACAACCTAGAAATATGAGTGCAGAATTGAGGCTACAAGATGGAGGGGAGTGTGGTGTGTATAAAAATATACAGTGCTGAAAACTAACATTATCTCAATAAAAATGATATAATTTTTTAAAAGTGACAAAAAATTTTAAAATAAAGAAGATCTGGGACATCCAGAAAACCTAGAATAATAAGAAAAATCCTAGAAACTCTGATTAACCTCTGTTCCTGTGCTCTACCTTTTCTCCTTGAAATGTCTTAGATTCTTCTTAGTCTCCTTTTCCTAGATCCACACAGCAGCAATGCCAGAATGAGCACCCTGAAGTTCTTACCAGAACAGTTAACACTAGACTGTTTTCACAGGTTTCCTTATGAAGGCTCCAGGGAATTGAAAGTTGAGGTGAGCAGAATTGACATTCTGTTGGTTGGGGTACTTCTTGTATAGTGGCCGAGACAAACTGAGGAAAGGGACACTGCCACCAGGAATTTTCATCATAGTGAAGTGACAGTTCTAATCAAGTCAGGGTTGGGACTACAGGAAGAACAGAACAAAAACTGATGGAGTACAGAAGTTTCAAGCATTTCTAGGTAGAAGTATGCAGTAGGCCAGAACTAGTGGTATGATCAGGCTGCACTGAATGCACATCTGGAATACAGACATATATATGCATGTGGCAAGATATGTATATTCATCTTTAACCAGCATTTATTGAGCTCATGTTCTGTGCTGTGCATGGTGTTGCATGTCCCAGAGACAGTCATTCTTTCCACCCTTTCAGCAGTACTATGAACTAGGTATTTCTGTTATTAACCCTATTTTATGGATGAAGAAATGCCAGGGAATGCCACAGTAGAGCTGAAATTGAACTACAAATAGGCTGACACCAGAGTCAGTGAGGTGCCAGGACACCCACCTGCTTTCTATCAATCCACTAACGTCTTCCCTAACCCAGACATTCCTGGTGACCTGGGTGAATCCATGTGCATCCAGAAACAAGCAGTGCTTTGGATCCTGGCAATCAGGATGGCCAATGTGGATTTCAAGAACTTCACAATCTGATCAGAGCGAATATCCCAAGGAAGAGGATGGAAGGGTGGCACGTTTTTATGGCGTAACATCAAAAACCTAGAAAGGTAGAGGTCGCCTCTCTAGGTAACAGTGGTGCTGCATGCCTCTCACTCCTCACCTGGTCTTCACCAGTGCCCCTTCACACCCTAAATCTAGTCAGGGGCCACACCTGAACTAACAATGCAGCTCTTCTGGGGCCTTCACACTGTTGTTTCCTAGATGCCTTCTTTCCTGGTGAGTCTATCCATTCCATGTGGAGGGAACTGTGTGCCTGTCAGAACCTGACCATCACTTGCTGAGAATTTATGTCTGGAAAAGCAGTGCAGTGAAAACTGATTATTTTGCATCTTATAAATTCAAAGCATGTGGGTATTGTTTTTCTCAATATTCACCTCCAAATACATGGCAATTCCACAAAAATAAGACTTTCTGAAGAGGAGTACTTGTTTGGATAATAACCCTGAAAAAATACTTTGTCTTTTTCATTGTAAAACATTTTTCTTTAAAAATAAAAAACCCTATGAAAGTAAGAGTGATTTGAAGAGGTTTTGAGGGTGTTACAAATGAAAAGGAAGACTTAAACTCGGGGATTGTATTTGAGGTTTCACTTCTTCTCACGGAGATTCCAGCTGCAGGGCTATGTGTGTATTTAATAACTGACCTTCCCTACTCTGAGCAGAGAAGTTCACCAGCTCTGATTTATACACAGGGCTCTGCAAGGAGAATTAGCCCTCTGACACTTTTGCCTGGAGGGGATGAGAGGAATTTTTTTTTAAAAACCCTGAACATGAAGCTCTTGGGTTTTTCCAAATGAAATTATCTATGTTTTCATTAACAGGGCCCCTGAGTTTAAAAGTTGGTTTTGATAAGAGAGAATAAATGAAAGAGAAAACTGCTGACATAATATTTTGGTTTCCAAACCCACTTCCACATTCTACTGTCCCTCTCCGGCCTGTACATGACTGTGGTGCTTGTCTTTACACCAGACTCCTGCATAGAAAAGTGCAATTAACCCTGCCTTATGCTGAAATTAGGCTCTAGAAGGCAAGAAAACGAGTGACCCATTCATATGCATTGGGCTCTGATTCTGTCTTTCTAGAAGTATGGTTCTGTATGATTGATAAATAATTAGTCGTATCTTCACCATTCCTATAAGAGAGAAAATAGATATTATGATATCCAAGGGCTCTTATATTTGGGAGGAAAAGATCTGTACTCCCCATTCTTCACAAACTTTAAAATGCCACAGATATTCACAGAAATGGGAAGGAAAGTGAGATTCAAGAACAATCTGGGCCAATCTGAATGCTTGATCCTTTTCTTTTAGCACCTACCTGAACTGGAAATCATCTTTATACTGTGCTGGAACATACCTTTCTTGAGATACAAGCCCTCCATGAGAATTTAATGAGAATTGTGAATCCCCTTTTAACCATGGACCCCAAGTTAAAGGCCCCAGGAAAAACAGCAAGCTATCTTTGTGCCAAATCTCAAGCTATGCTCTTTTGTGAGCACAGAATAAGTGACACAGATGAATCTCAATGCCTTGGAAGCTGATGTCTCCTGCCACTATAAGCAGCATACCTAGGTCTTCTTCCATTTTGGTGGTTCTCATATTTGGTGTGCCTGAGAATGTCTGGGGAACGTGTTAAAATGCAGATTTCCAGGTACTACCTCATGATTATAACAGTCTACTTGGAGCCTAAATTCATGTAATTTTTAAGCAAAATTCCTTAAGAGATTTTTTTATAACGATTCATAGACCACAATTCATGAAAAGTTGAGTTCTAGGTGGTCATCAAATGGTCATGGAAATTATATAAATAAATAAGTAAATGAAACAAATATAAATACATGCTTATTTTTCCTGCTGTTCGGGCTCTGAAAGGGCTATGATTTTCTTCCACCTCTTATTTTTTAAGGTTAGACATAGTAAATGGCCCTAAAATGATCAAACCCTTAAAATGCAGTTCCAGTAGCTTTTCAAAAACAGGATGCCTATGATGGATGGAAATAAACATGTGCTCACAGTAACATAACACCATCTAAATGGTCTACGGCATTATGGTCTCCAGGTCTCCTGATAAGATTAGTGTTTCCTGACCTGTGGCTGGTTTTGCAAGGCATTTCTCTCCTATGTTTACTATCAATGCTTCCAGATGTTTACTTTGCAATATTCCCAGTCTCCTAATGTCACAATCACAGGGAGGGTGCTTTGGGGAAGGAAAGGAATATTGGTGGTGACTAAATAGTATATTGCAGCATAACGACCTACCATACCTCTGTTAATTTGTTTATATTCTTGAACTTGAGTTGAACATCAACAATAGTCTTGGTACTGTATACTATAGAATTCTGTACAAGGTCCCTTTCTCCCAGGTTCTTTACCATCATTTCTTCCACTCATTTTATACACATTTCCAGAAGTCTTTTATTTTAAACTTGTAAAGTGGCACAAGCATGGAGAGAGAAAGTACCAGTCAGTCCATCCACAAACCCAAAACCAAAAGCAACTGATGAGAGTGAATTGGGAGCATGACCTGTGAGTCAGCAAAGGATGTATCTATTGCTCAGAGGGAATTAAGTGTCTGAATTACAATCTACTCCTTGGATAATTTCTGTTTGACCAACTCTGTCATATTAATATTGTTAGGGTAGCACTGAAACAGCTATTGAAATGCATCACACACACAAGCCCAGGGAACAGTTGAAAGGAAAAAAAAATTGGTAGGGGCTAAATGTCTGGGAAAATATTGCCACAATAGGAAGTAGCTGTGCTCTAAGAGATAAAGGGCAGTGCAGACAAAAAATAAGAATGACTATGACAAAAACAGAGAGGACTCTTGCGCGTTTCTTGGTCACTTACTACCTTCTAGCCTGAAGCTGTGATGCCCCTTTCATTCTGAGACTCCTTGAAGCTTTTTGCCTATTTGTTCAGAGGAGCTTTTAATGGAAAAAAGAAAAGCCCATCCAAGATTTGAGAATGAAGAAATATTGATCATTATTGATGACACTCATATTTGGCTGAAACAGTTTTGAGGTAGCAATTCTTTTTCATGTTCTGGATACTTTCAGAAATGAACAATCTTTAATTGTCAGTAAATCACCTATTCCATTTGGTGAAAAATTTTCCTTCTTGCTGACTTATCAAAGTCAAACCCAGAACATCCTCGGTCTCTGAGTTACTGTTGCGTGCGTGAGCACACATGCACCTTATCCCAAGCTGGAACAGTACCCAGGATGCAAAGTTACATAAGATAAGATAGCACACTTTTGCAAGGCTAGAAAGCCCCAGTGCAGGAAGGGACATAGAGTGTTCCCTGCATGAAAAGAAGGCTGCGGAGAGCAGGAAAATGAGAGAGGAGAAAGACAAGTTGAAGGAGGTGGATAGGGGTCATAATGGTCATGACAAAGAGTTTCTATTTTATTCTGAAGAAGAGAGAAGCCATTGAAAAATCCAAAGAAGGGACTAGTTCACTCTAATTTTTGTTTGAATGAAATTGCATTAACTGCTCTATGGAGAACGGCTTGTCAGACAGTAAGAATTCAAATTTGGGGAACAGTTAAGAGATTTTGCAGTAGAGGAGTGGTGTGGAGTCTTGCACTAGGCTGGTAGCAGAAGGTGTGGGGTGAGAAGAGGACAGAGTAGGGCAAACTGTGGAGGCAGAGCCAGCAACACCACCAGAGCTGGTCAAAAAGCAAGGAAAAGGAGGAGTTGAGGATGACTTCCATTTTGACGCCATCAAGTATGTAAATGATGACTGTGAAGAAGTAACTTGGTATTGTAGATGATATGGAGAGAGTCAAGGGTTTTGCTCTGGACAAGTTAAATCTGAGATGTCTATTAGACCTACAGATAGAGAAATAAGGGAAGCAGAGAGGTCCAAACTCTGAGCTTCCTGTGGTAGTCAGGGCTAGCGACATTCACTGGCTATGGATTCCGATTGGCTGTCTTTAAAGCCACAGCCAGGGTGAGCCTCAGCACCCAGCCATGCAGGACACTGAAGGTAAGAGGTAGACAGGAGGACTGACCTAGTGGGAGGGAGAAAACCAGAAAGGAGACAGGGAAGAGAACTGAAAGTCGGTGTAAGCACCATAGTCACTTCCGATGCCCAAGAAGAATGAATTTGTTAAAATTCTCCTATTCAGTCCCTCCTGTGACTGTTCTGCCTAAGAAAAGCTGAGAAGGCAAAGGGGAATCAATGAGACTCTATCCTCCTGCCCTCCTACCAGCCTTCTGAAACACTCCACCCCTTTCTCCCATGGTTGTAAATATTAAGAAAGAAATTCTTGTAATGCAGAAATTTGAAAAGTTTATTGACAAGCAACAAAAGATTAGGAACTTAAAAAAAATTCTACCTGTGGCCAAAAGCTTTCAGATCCCCTTTGCCTTTTACAATGGCTGTTCCTGCAGGAGTTAAAACACAGCTCTAATTCCCAGAGAAATACATAAAGTTCTTAATAGCAAGAGATAAGATTCATGTCAACAAGGGCTCCTGCTTTATTCATTACCACTTTGAGACTTAGCAAAAATGATAAAATCGTAATTACTCATGGGCATTCAATGGAAAACTTCTTTTGTCAGAGAATCAGATTAACAAGAAAACCCTAAAACATATTTTTAAATAGTAAGCTTGACTAATGTAAGTGACTTTACTAACTCTAGTGTATTTTTCACTTTACGATGGTCCCAGGTTGGTGTGGGAATGCAGGCTTCCCAAAAGGCTCTAAAAGCTGCTTTTCAGGAGACACTTGCTTGAGAATATAGGTTTCCTGGGGCAGGTTTTAACATAGGGAGATCCTTTTGGAATGTTCCAGGATAGCCATTCTATTAGACCTGAGATCTACTAGATCCTGGGTAAAGAAATAAGTGGAGAGACTTGAGAAATTCATCACTCTTCCTCTAATTTCAAAAATCAGATGATACATTTTAAAATTTGGAAGGTAATTTGTATGTATTTTTAATGAAAATTCTTACATTGGTCTAGACAAATCAAAATTGTCCTAAACAGTAGTGACATTGGGTCTAAATAAATATGGCCCTCCCCTGAACATGGCCTATAAGGACTTAAAAAGGGAAATAGAAATTATGGGAGTGGGAAGGTGCTGGGGTACAGGGAGCCAAGGTAATTGATGAGGCCAAGTGCGACAATGGTTATTTTATATTTGGGGAGAAAAGCAGAAAAATATCCTAAAATTCAGAGACCTGTTGACACATATTCATGGAGTGTTAGGCCATGAAGACTTTAAGTTCAACTTTCTGTATTTTGCAACTGAGGAAACTGAAGTGCTGAGACAGCAGGACACTTTTCAAAGTCACTGCAGCTCCCCTTGTGCCTGTCTCAGAGCCCTTCCTATCACACCCCTGGTAAGTTCACTTCTCTGGATTGTGGGGACAATCTCATTCAGTAATTCCTTGAATTCCTTCTTGGCTTTGAACTCTTGGGAATTGTGTCCTGAACAAGATACCAGCCAAGGGACATTGGAAATGGCCATGAAAAAACAGCTGGGGCCAGGGCATTTCCCCTTAACTGAGTCAAGACAGGCAGCCTCTGTCAATCAACATTTGTCAGAGACTATTTCATAGTGCATTATTAAATGCCCAGATGTTTTTGTAGCCAAATAAATGCATTATGAACAGGACTCTTTTCCTGCACTTCTCTACAACATCCTGGATCTGTCTTAGAAGTTGATAAAAAGCAGTAGGGACTCTGGTGCAATAATGCTCTTTTATATGTATTGCAGCACAAACTGTCACCTTAATTAATTCTCCTAGACCTTTTCCCAAGGAGAAAGTCAAAAAGGTGTCATGACTTGGTTGAAAATACAGGGTTATTAACTAGATCCCAGGTCTTTTGTCATCTAGTCCATAATATAATTTTCTTCTTGTCTGGTATCCTGGGTGTATGCTATTTTATTTTGGAAAGTGATTTTTGTACCTGGTTGACTGAAGTTGGAACTGTTTTTATTCATATGTTATGGTTTTGTGCTTATATAAATACATATAACATAAAATTTATGATTTTAACTTTGAGTGTACAGTTCAGTGGCCTGAGGTACATGGCTGAACTTTTGAGGTAGGAAAGAATAAGGAAGATAAAAATAATTATAATAAAAATGAAAGCTGTTTAGTAAATCTTTACTAAATGACAAGCAATGTACTGGAATTAATCTGCAATATCTCACTAAATTCTAAAAATAGATCTTGCTGCAATTCATAACCTTTTGTAGATGAGGAAACAAAAGTTCAGAGAGGTTAAGTAACTTGCCCAAGGTCATACAGCCAAGGAGTGGCAGAGTCAAGTCATAAACTCAGTCAGTTGATTGATGCATTCACACTCTTATCACCTTTGGGGACACTGTTAAACAAAACAAAGAACTGAAAGACTCAATTCTTCTTTCTTGGCTTCTCAATCTGGCTTTAACCCTTACAGGTTGACTGGCAACAGAGTAAACCAAGTCCTACCAGAATTTCAGAAGAGGTACTGGAGACAGGGAAAAGGGCCAAAGGTCTCTTCCTTCTCCTTCAACAATCCAGAAAATTGGGATCATTCTTTTCTAGTTGATGCTAACAACATCTCAGACTGCAATAGTGCTCTTTTATATGTGTTACAGTGCAAACTGTTATCAGCGTACCTCAAGTGATGATTATGCTAGCTCAAATCACAAGAGCGCCTCCATCTTTTGAGACAAGGTCATGAAAAGCAAGAAACATATTTCTAAATAGGAAGTGTCTGAATTCGTTTAGCAATAATTGTCACTAAAGAACTCAACCAATCCAGTAACTTCTGGATAACTGGATAACTTCTGGATAACTGATTGTTATAGACAATGTAATTATAACTTGATCAACAAGGCAAGCTGCTACAGACTGGTGGAAAGAACATATGTGCCTGTCAAACATGCACACCCCTGTGTATTTCTGTATTCATGAACTTTTGTTGCTTTGATGAGTTTTGGTTTGCCTACAAACCATGAGAGACATGTGGAATTAGAAAAACGTTGAACAATTATCTCCTATAAGTTACGTATTTCCTTTTCCCCTGACCTTTGTATATTAGCATTCATATATGGAATATGTTTATACTATTTTTGAATAAATGGACAGCTTCTCTTAGTCCATATTAATGATTACAGAAAATATTTCCAATGTGGGAGAAAAGCAGCCCCTACTTTCCCCAACTAGGTAAAAATGTTCTTAATGGAGAAATATACTTGACATTATCTATGAAAAGACAGTGAACTCAAATAATCACTTTTCGAATTATGTGACATCTGATCTTAAAGATGTTTTACGTTCGACCTCCCTGGTGGCGCAGCGATTGAGCGCTGCACTGTGGAGCTGTTGGCAGCATCAATGCGAGTTCGACGCCCAGCCGGGGAGAATCCCACATGGTGCGGCAGACCTCTCCTGCCTCGCCGCTGCTCCCCTCAGCAGTGTATTTCTGATCTGCCTGTTCTGCTCCCCACTCTGTCTCTGGTGAACCCTCTCGCCGCCCCACGCCTCTGGCCTGTACTCCAGCTTGTATGTATAAATTAAAAAAAAAAAAAAAGATGTTTTACTTTCTATCACGTGTGACAAAGAGCATTAGAATGACACCAAGAAGGAAGGGGGGGCCTCCCTGGTGGTTAAGGGATTAAAGTCTCAGCACTATCAAGCCATCATCAGCCACAGCAGCATGAGTTCAATCCCCAGCCAGGGAACTAACCCACATGGCGCAGCAGACCTCTCCTGTCTTGCCCGCTGCTCCCCTCAGCAGTGTATTTCAGTAGATCCACCTATTCTGCTCCCCGCTCTGTCTTTGGTGAGTCCACACCCCCCCTACTCCACTGTACCTCTGGCCTACACCCCACCAAGTTCTTGGATGCATAAATAAATAAAAATAAATCTTTTAAAAGAGAGAGAATGAAGGGGATGGTAGGAGAGACTGGGACAGGAAGCAAGAAAAGATGTCCCAGGATCTCCATGCTGTGCCTGGAGCACAGGTCCACAGTGCGGCCCTGAGCTTCTAGCTGAGAGGTGCAACCTTATGCCAGGCACAGAAAGAGGCAGCCCCTAGAAGCAGGAGAAATAAAGATTCTTCACAGAGGAAACAGACTTCCAGAGCTTACGGCAAAACCACAAATGCTTTATTTCTGTTCTAAGAGCTTGGCTTTTAGCCACAATCAAACCATCCCTGGGTGCCCCTGATGTGAGGGTGCTGGATTTGAGATAAAGTTCCATAGATGTTACCTTGTTTTTGCTCTTTTTTTTATTTTTAAATAATTTCCCGATTTTTGAAGAGTTGCAAACATAGTACAGAGTCTTCCCATATGTCCTTCACCCAGCTTCCCCTAATGTTCACATCTTATTTAACCCTGGCACATTTATCAGAGCCAAAAAATTAACACTGGTGTGATATTCTCGACTAAATTGAACACTATTAACAGATTTCATCAGAGAGTACAAACCAACACAAGGCAACTGAGTACTAACCCAGATTTCCTGAGTTTTTGCACCAATTTCTTTTCTGTTCCAGGATCCCACCATAATAGGGCTTTCATAATTACATTCTTTTGCTCAAAAATAATTTTTCAATTGCTAGTCAAAATAAGCGTGCTTCAGTTATTCGGTGGTAGCCTGTACTTTAGAAACATTTGCCACTATTCACCAACATGTATCCTAGTAACCTAGACTGGGTAAAGTCCGCCTGAAACTGTTTGCTGTCTCAGTCGTCTCCTGATCTTCCCATATCTACAATTTTGCTGTTCCCTTTATTTGAAATATTTTCCAGGACTCATGGTTCTCCCCTCTCTATAATACTCAAATCAAGGTCTCTCTACTTCGAGAAAGCAGTCCTTTCTACAGTCCGAAGTGTTCTTTCTTGCCTAAGAATGTTGGGGTGCAGTACTGGAGCATTCTTTATTGCACACTTGGTGTCACCAAAGGGAACATAGAGCAGGACAGGGTGAAAGGGCAAGACCTGAGCACTGGGGATCAGTAAGCGGGTCCTGGGCCCCGAAGGAAGGAGGTGATGGCTGCTCCTGCATGTGGGTACTGCAGTGACTTTGAAAAGAAATTTCACACTCTCACTGGGAAAACCCAATGCCATAGGATGTGTGAGGCCTAACAATATAATTTGATGTTGGTATCGATTGAAATCATATCATAAAAATAATATCACAGGAGCAGGTTATTTCCTACCTGTAACATTCCATTATTGTAACTGGAATAAAAGCTATCTATACCCAAGTTCTATGTAGAGAAAAACTTAAATATTTGTCCTCCTTTCCTTACTATATTAAAGATTATAATAAGTAATATTTTCTTTCATAGTGACCCTTTAGGGAGAAATACATATGTAGCACTGACTATACCAATTGTTCTGTACTCTTATAATTCTATGTTCATATTTGCATAATTATCATAGGAGTTTGCATAGCTATAGATATGTAACAAAAATGATTACTAAAAATTAAATGAAGTTTGACATATCCAGAGATGTTTTCAAAACCCAGACAATGGAAAGGAATGTATGATGTGACCCTCATGTTGGAATTCAGAACCCTGATTTTTTTTCTGCAAATGAAAAGATGTGATATGTTTTTTATTAGTATTCTTATATATCTTTTAGCATTAACTTAGCAAAGAGATTTAATAAAAACTGAAGAGTATAAAGTGAGATCATGCACTGGACCCAAGAAAGGAATAAATTTTCTTCACATAGCCTCACAATGAATTCTAAAACAAGTAGAGTTTAATCAATGTGATATAATGTGACTATAGAGCATTTTAAGAAAAAGTTTGATTTTTGTCTATGACTACACAATATTCAAGGCTGGGGAAATTATACAAGAAGGCATATGATTAACTCAATGTGACTAAAAGGCAGACATGCAATTTTTAAACCTTTAATTATCCTCTATACTGTAACTGTTCTACTCTTTAAAGGTAATGTAAAAGTTTAGAAAAATTTATTAATAATAACCTAACATTTACCACTTGCAGCTTTTAAAGGCCTAACACATCCTTTAAATAAAAACACAAATGAGAACTAATTTCAAATCCATTGAATAGATATTTATTTTTGTTTCCTTGGCTTTGTCGTTTTAGGGAGACAGGCTGGATGTGACTTCAAAAACAGTGGGGTGGAAAAATATTTATTTTATTTGCAAACTTAGAAATAGTTTGCAAGTTTACAAATAAACTGAACAAATTCTCTTATGTAACATTGAGAAGGATTTTTTTTTACTTACTCTTTCATCTTTTCTCTTTTTTTTTCTTTATTATTTTTTTATATCATCCAATGGGATTTACTTAGTAATGGTTCTTATCTCAAAGAAAATATTTAGGCTGATTTATTCATACATAGCCTTGGTTTAATAGAGATAGAAGTAGCCTGAGCATATTTCATTGAAGAAAGGAAATATACCCAGTTCCTCTCACATGTTAGTTGGCACGTGTTTTTTACCCTCTTACCTCAAAACGTTCTATATCATTAAGAATGGAAGCACCCTCAGTACAGCAGCTCTTAGAGGGAAGCACAGAAGCATTTTAATTGCCAACAACAAAACTTGATGGCAATTTCAAGCAGCTAGATGGGCAGGGTAAGTGTCTACAATAAGACACACAAAGGCCAACTGTCTCCAATGGTTCTGGCTGGCAGGGTGGCACTCACCATGAGAATGAACAGCCCCACCCAATGAGAGTGAGCATCTGAGAACTTTCTGAGGGGAACTTACAAATCTGGATGTGTTTAGAGTGGGTCTTTAGGGGGAATCAGAACTATTCATATCATCCCAAGAACATCAATCTATATTTTGTTCTCTGCATCAAGGCAGGTTCTCCAAGTTTTGTCTCTGATACTCCACTTGATCCAAGCAGAAGATGTGACAACCACACCCCAATATGGTCAAATAACAAGGGGTGTCATCTGAATCTCCCAAAACAGGATGTGGCCTACAATGGATCACTTTGGTCATGCTCCTATTATCTTCCTTTTCTTTGGGATTTTCATTTTAATTTATTTTAATTTTTTTTAAAAGTAAATAGTCTTTGGATCAGTTCTAAAAAAAATAAAATAAACTGTATCTGCATTTTGTAAAGGACCCGTTAACATAAGGGAAAGAAAGATATTTGGAACTGACTCAATGCAGGGAACTAACCATTGAATCATCGCTGACACCTCTGGGGTTTCTCTAAAGGTCTCTCATAAGAACACCAACCTAGTCCATCCCTGTTCAGCTTATGAGAGCTTAGCTGAAGGTGGTATGGCCACCAGCCATATTACTCATTGGGGATATTGAGTCATATACATTTATTAGGGGTGGGCACAGAACATTAAATATCCCCAAGGTGTTTTGGAGCTGTTGAGCCGCAGAGTGACTGAGTTCAATTTCTAATTCTGTGTATAACATGCAGGTTTCATCTTCGCAACATGCATTTCTTTTTATTTTCTAAACTTTTGGCAATCACCCTTGTAACTCAATATTCACACATTTCCAAACAAGAATGTTTACTATTTTTTGAGGCATGGAAATGGAAAAAGCCAGCAAAAAGGAGCATTCCTTAGACAGTTTAGACAATCGATTCATCATGGATGGAGTGGCCTTACAATAGGACTTGGTATATGTTTTAGGTGTAAGAAACAGTCTTTGTTCTTCCTTGTGCCTTTGACTTACCTCTTACTTCTATGTCGGTAAGTGAACCTCAGAAGTTAGGTCAGACCCAGAGTAGCACACGTGGGATTCTACTAACCACCTCTGTATTGCCTTCCATTCAGGCTGAAATGCCATCTTTGAATATGACTTCACAAAGAGATGAATGGATCTATCTGTTCTCTCAACTACTATTTGCTGAAACTTACCAGTTCAAGCCATTTCCCCCCAAATTTCTCTTTCTTACCAAAAGAAAAAAAAATGATAACATTTTCTTGTCTGTTTTTCCCCCTACCTTCATATAAGTTTCTTACATTCTTTTAAGTTTCATTTAAACTGGGGCATTTGGTAAGTTGATAGTTATAGCATGCTTACAGCTGTGGGAAAACTGACATAAAAAATAACCAGCTCAGAAAAATGGCTCATGCACAACATCTTTGAGTTTTTATGTTTTATTAGCAATTTGGACTCATTACTGTTTGGGGGAGGAAGGGAGGTAGATGTTTCTGCAAGTTATTTCTTTAATGTATTAAGCAGAGTTTTCCAATCAGGTTTAATGTGACTCTGCCTGGTCCTTTTAGCTGGGTTCCAGGAGATCCAGGAAATGTTGCTGATTGGTCCTTCATTCTCTTCTACCCCATCAACACCCCCACCCATCTTCCTACTCCTCCCCCACTTTCCTTCACTGAAATTCATTATTCAGCATCAAAGGTCAATCTGAGTATTTCATGAAGCTTCCACAGAAAATGAGATAACCTCTTAATCTCAACCCAACATGCTCTCTGATCTTCCCCAGCTTTTGTCTTCTTAGTCTTTTGTCAAAGACAAGATTACCACTTGCAGCTACCTCATGTCTCTGCAGTTTTGAATTATGACAGCCACAAAGAACTGGATAATATTTAAGAGCCTGAGATCACGCACTTCCTGATATAATACTAAGCCAGGTCTGTCTTTCTTTCAGAATCCTCATTATTTGTTCATGTTCTATGACTTGTGCTGAGAATATACTATTTTGAAAACTCTTTTTTTCCCCCTTTTGGCCCTTCCATAGTATTAATCATTCCCACTCCCTACCCATCCACCTGAAAGTGTTATGTGTTTTGTTATGCAAAGATTAATGCAGACTACTAGAGTTCCTTCCTAATCTTTTATGCCTCTTGGTGAATGAATTCCTGGACTGTAAAAGCAAACAACATGATGAAATAGTCTTCTGCAACAATCCTTAGGAAAATTACCAATTATAACATTTGAGAAAGTGTTAGCTATATAAAGGATAGGCATCATATCTTCCAACTCAATTCCTACCTTTCCCCTGCACAAAAATAGCAGGCACAAGAATAATCAGAAGTACAAAGTAGAAAAATTCACTTCTTTAAACTCTCATTCTTGGAGGGAGGGAGGAAGGAAACGTGATGGTAGTATTTTTCATCTTTCTGTAGACAAAAAATTATTTTAAAAATCCACAAGGAATTGAAACTAGAAAAAAAAACTGGAATCTGAAATATCAGGCTGCACACTAAGCATTAAATTAGCTTAGAGCTCCTTGATTTGACAATACAAAGTTGGGAAACAAGAATATTAATTCCACCTCTATCAACAAAATTACTGGTTCAGCTTGTTTTTCATGATTAAGTTGATAACTCTCAGAAGGAAAAATATTAGCAGCTAAGCAAGCAAAAGAAATTCTGTGTGATGGGTTCCTAAGGTATTCAGCTCCTAATGATGGTGCTGTGACCAGCAGCATCAGCATCACCTAAGGGAACTGTTAGAAATTCAGGTTCTTGGGCCTCACTCCAGACCTACAAGTCAGAGTCTCTGAGGATGTCAGGGACCCAGGAAATATGTGATTGCCTTTCAGGTAATTTATTCTGCAGACTAAGTTAGAAAAACTCTTCCCTCAAAAATTTTAGCCTGCACTTGGGAAGGAAGAGGAGTTACCAAGCCTCATGCAATGAAATAGCTGTAAACCTAAAGCACAAGAAAGATGACAAGGAGTAGAAAATACACATTTATTATGAACAAGTGAGTGAGAGAAGGTTGAATAAATGAAAACACACATACAAACACAGAAGATTAGAACTGTTAAATTCCTAGAATTAAAACAAACACCAAAACACATATGGGGAAAGAAATCAAATCTCCATTTGAGAACAGGCTCCTGGTCTCTAATACCTGGGTCTAGAAACCAGAAATGGCTTAAACTAGAAGATATAAAAATGGAATCTTAAACCAGAGATTTATGCTCCCATCTTGACTTAGAGACTCTTTTAGACTTCATGTACAAGATGAGATATTTCTCCCCAGGTAATATCATATTTACTCTAGTGACACACAAGAAGTAGTTTTAGTAATATGGGAAATTATGATCTTTTGGCTATACTGATACTCCACATATATCCTCCTCTGCATCAGTGTCCATTAGTATTGAACAGTAAAGCTGACAGGTAAGCAAAATGGGTAGACAAGGGTTAACTCATAAATGAGACTCTCACACCCCTTCTTTATCCTTCCTGAGACAAACAGAGATGGAATTTGTCTGTCTGGGGTGTAAGACTCCAGAAAAGCTTCCTCACGTCTCACATCAAAACCACAGGTCAGTTCATCAGGGTGTGTGTGCCTATGTGCACATGTGTGTTTGTGTGTGTGTGTGAGAGAGAGAGAGAGAGAGAGAGAGAGAGAGAGAGAGAGAGAGAGAGAGAGAATGTGGGTGGGTGGGTTTTGGGTGTGCATCTGTAGGTGCAGAGGAGTCATCATTTGCAGGTAAGTGCTTAAATTAAACTTCAGAGAGAGATGACAAGTCAACTTTATGGTTTGGTCCCCAAAGACTTACTGTGGGGAGCAGAAATCAACAAGCCTGCACTGCACAGGTTGTAGCGGGCCAAGTTTAACCACTGCCATTTCCTGCCAAGGCAGCACGAGAGCACATTTAACCCACACATAGAGTTTGGAACACTTTTCCGTGGCAGCATAAAACACCGAGCTGCAGCAAAGCCATTTGGTGAAGTCACTTACCATTAGAGCTTTTTAGGTACTCAGGAGGTCTCTGCCTCATAAAAGCCCAAGCCCCTTGAATATCTTGTTCATCCACCTTGTTTTGTCTTTTTTTTTTCTATTTTTTCTCACCTTTTCAGTCAAAACTGGCTGACTGGCAACAAAAAGGCACGATTTCAACTCCCTAGACCATCAGCGCAATGAAAAGCCTTTCCTGCTAGTTCCCCTTTTTCACCTGGTGCAGCGATTTTACCACATTCTCTAGATGACCAGAAGATCTGTGCAGCTGAAAGAGCATCATATTTTCCTACTGTTCACTAAGGGGCAACCACCTTGTCCCAGGGGGCTGGCAGGCAAAGATCTAATATGAAACACACTCATAGGAAATGGATCCAAACAAAGAACTCTGCTTCCCTATTATATGATGTTTCTGCCCAAGCACAGCCTGTCAGTTTCCTTCACAGCTGGAATATTTGCCTATTGTTATAAGAAAAGCAGTGGTCATTTATAACATTAATAATTTGTCTGCAACTTAAATATTAAGTGCTCATGATCATCTCTCTAGAAATAATGTATTCGATTTCAAGCTTTGTATAAATGCAGAGGAAGGGTAGTGACCCAAGCAGAATTCTTGCTATAAAAGATAAGAGAATTAACATGACTTAAAACTAGAAGGAGTCAGAATGAATTTGAAAAATCAATCAACTCTTGCTTCCTTAAGAGATAAATATAATTCAGAAAATATAAGAGCTTTAATGAATTCTATAATTCTGTTTCCATAAAAACAGGCTGTTTTATTCATGAAGTTTAGTATCTTCAAACCTAGTGATCAATTTATTCTGGCAGGTATAGAAATAGCTCAGAGAAAAGAGATAATGAATGAAGAACATTTTGCTTTCATGAAAGAAGGACAAATAATTTCCAATAGTTTTTGGAGTCTGGGTCCCATAGAAGCCAGAAGATGTAGAAAAGAAAGAGAATATTTATGGAAAAATCTTTATCTCAATTCAGTGTATTAATTCAGAAACATTTAGCATTCAGCAAGGATGATACACATAAGTCAAACAATTATGATATAATGCCATGGGAACAACACATTATGTGTCAGAGAAAGGGCCACTGGGAATGGGGTTCAGGAAGAAGGAAGTAATTAAAGTAGGTTTTACTGAGGAGATAACATCCGAACTGGAGTTTGGAACTAGCGGGAAAACTAACAGAAGCAGGACACAATAAGAAAGGTTTGTGTTTTCACCTTCCACACACACAGCACCCCACTTCCCCTGGTTCAATCTATAGCACTCAGTGAGTGAGTGTTGAAAAGCATTCAAACAGACAAGGAATTGTGGATGTTATTGACACATTCAAGGCCTGGAAAGCAATGGAGAATGACTGAGGACTAGGTGTGTGGGGAGAGATAGGGGGGAAAGTAAGCTGTGATCAGACTGAAAATGCTTTGGAGGCAGTGTCAGTAAAAATAGCTTGTTTTCCTCTGGAATCCAACACTTCCCAGAGTGTGCTGTGGGGAACATGAATACTGCAGAATATTAACTTAAGAATTAGAATGGGAAGAAGACAGGAGCAGGGACAAATAAAAAGAGAGGATGAGACAAAATTCTGTGTTTTAAGAAGTTTAGGAAATTTTAGTTTGAACAAAGCTACCCAAGCATTTTGTTGCAAATGCCTCAGCTTTTGATAAAATAATGTTTTATCTCCAAGTTAGTGTGGACAGTGCCCAATGTTGAAACTTATACTTATTTGTAATTATGCATTTGAGCAATTATTTAGATTTACTTCCCTAAATAGATTATCAACTGGAGGAGGGTAAGAACTCTCTTGTTGTTTACCATTACATCTCCTGTGAATAACAAAATGTCAAACATATAGTAGGTGTTCAAAAAATTGTTGAATGAATCAGCGATAGTTTGGTTGGGTATAGAATTCTAAGTTCAAAATAATTTTCTCTTGTTTCTAGGGCAAATTGTTTTTTTTTCCTAATAACTAGTGTTGATGAGAAATCTGGGGCCATTCTAAATCCTAAACTTTTATTGGTAACTAGGCTTTTTATCTTTTCTAAAACCTTATAGAATTTTCTCTTTATTTTTATAGAGGTGTTATAAGACACAATAACTATTTTCTTCTATATTAAACACATTTTTGTATTATAGTAAGGATAAAAAACACCACTGACAAAGGAGAAGTGAGAACTGCAATAATCTCATTCATTTGAATACAGATTTTTTAGTGAGTTTTTGTCCTAAGATCACTCCTGCACTTTAGAATTGCTGACTTAAAATTTGAAGCAAGGCTCAGGTATCTTGGGTAGCAATTTCCTCTATTTTTTTTCTCCTCTAATATGATCATAACTTCTAGATAAATCTCAAAATGTCTGGCTCAATAATGACATCTTTGTTATTCCCCAGTGCTGTATATATATATATGTATGTAGCTGTGTGTGCATATGTGTATTATGTATGTCTGTATTTGTGTATGTACATGAATGCACTTGGTTTGCCATCTTGAATCACTGTATCTGTATTTCATTTTGTATTTAAAATTCATCATTTATTAGAGCTATCAAATTCTCACTGAAATTTAATTCAGCTTAATCCAATCCATATTGAAATAGGTTTCTTGTGTGTGTAAATTAGGAGGAACTTAAAAACTAAAAATAATCACAAAATAATGTACATTTATATAACTTGGTTGTCATCTCCTTTCTCCAGAAGATTCCTTAAGGGTTAACAACAAAATTTTGGTCAAAGATTTTAGGTTCATTACATGCTAGGTTATAGGATAGTCACAGCCTTTGGGAAAAAAAAAAGCTTCCAAAGGGGTTCAGGAAGAATGTTCTATAGTTGAGATCTTAAATAGCCTCCTTACTGGAAAAGTGCCTTGCTGCCTCTTTCAGAGCTCAGTTTGCCCTCTTTTATTTAAAATATCCACCATCCTATCAGGCATCTAACTCTTAACACCACCATTTCATCTTCTAAAGTGCCACAGGAACTGATTCCAGCTGCTGAGGGGATTTTCCAGATACCAGATAATCGCCTGCAAAGGTTTTCCTCATGCATGCCTAATAAACAGGAAAAATCCCATCCGCCCAGTACACTCCATTGAGTAGGTTGTTTAAAACATTGACCCTTATATATTTGAGAAAGGAATGAGTCAATAGGTCAGTGTTCTGAGGCAGAAGTAAAAATGAAACGTTCATCCCTCAATGTAAAAACTAACTATAAATAAATAGATACACATGATGTTATAAATTATATATACACACATACATACATGCATGTATCTATAGAGATGATATATGATATATTTAGTGCAATGACTTAAACATTAGAGACTTAGTCAATAGAGGAACTATTTATTGCAAATTACCTATAGCGTATCTTTGTGCTGTTTTTTTTTCCCTACACCAGGAGGCTGCTATCTTTGCCCATGTTTGTTTCCAGTTGTGCAGCAGCTGTCAGCTCTTTTCTTATCCCCCGCCCCAAGCTAGAGACTCAACATGGCCTTCCCATCACCCCTTGCTTTAATCAGCTTGGAGTCTGAGAAAGCCAGGCTGCAGTCTCCTGGGAACACCACAAACTGCTGGTGGGCCACTTGGCCAGACCTCAGCAAGCTGTCTATTTGATAGTGTCTCTCACGTTTCTATGTGCCTGAGTGCAGACGTGCTTTGTTCAAGGATGCCTGAGCTCCCTGTGCAGCTGCAAGGACTGGCTTCTCTTGCAATGAAGATAATTACTGCATGCACAGAACAGAAACCCTTACCTCCTCCACAGGTGTTAGGTATCTCTAACCTGTGTGAAACGTCAAAAAAAAAATGTCAATGGAACAAGAGAAACCTTTAAAACAAAACAAACACTCAAATGGGTTCATGGGCAGAGGCAGATAAGAGTTATTGTTTTGACCATAATTCTGTTTCTTTCTAGGTTCATACAACCAGCAAGGTGATAATGAATTTTACGCCTTGACTTTGAAAATTTTACCACTATTCTAGGGAAAATAAAAGTCTGAGGCACGTGCAGGAGAAATGACTCCAAAAGGCAATTGAAAACTCTTCCTATCATTTGTCTGGTGCCATAATTATCCCTGTGGTGCAAGCCATGCTCAGCTCTTATCAGTGTGCATTTATTTACACTGCACACTCTGCATTAAGGAGGACAAAGGTGTGGAGTGAACGATGCTCATGGTCACTAACACATTGTTTATGCAAGAGCCACTAAGACTATAATATGCCTGCTCGGTGAGCAAAGGAGAAATGGAATGAGCAGTTCATTATTTGGTTCCATTCAGTGCTCTCTGTGTGCAAAGAGATTTACACACACAATAAAGCAATAAAAACATCTTTCAGGATATTTCTGTGAATGGGTTTATGGCTGTGTTCTGATGAGACATGCGGCATGTATCTAAGCAGCTGGCTTAGGATAGCTGATTGGTTCCACTGCTTTACAAGGAGACACAATGACTAGAATAGAGAGCTTTGGGTGATTGTTTTAAAAGTGTAGACCAAGGGGTGGGGTGGGAACTGGTGAGGAGTAGAATTGCAGAAACAAAAAAGGACTGAGGATCAACTCGGTCTCTTACACCTAGAAAGATTTGTCAAAAGAGGCTCAAGCTTGGTTCCTCAATTCCTCCTGACCTGACAGGTTGTATTTGGAAACCAGTTGTCCAGAGGCTCCCCTTGGAACTTTGAATTGGTCATCTATTCCTGTTATATATAATGTGAAAAATTCTTTAGAGCCACATCCAGCATATGCTTAGTGCCCTTTGTAAATATGGCAGGTGTGGGGAATGGATTGGGGACTTCTAGAAGGGACGGGCGTGTTTTCACGTGAGCCAAGATGATGTCTGCATGGAAACATGTTCCATGCATCCCTATATCGGAAAGTCTCTTGAAGATCTCCTTTTCCCTTACTTTGTCCCCCACACACAATAAACTGTATCATGTGTTGTCTTATAATTTGTCTTACAATATTTTTCAAAAAAAAAAAAGGATACTGAAAAAGTTAAAATCTTAGATGCATATGAAAAATGTCAGAAAATTGGTTTGTATAATCAAGGAGGACCATATTACAAATAAATTACCCTGGAGCAAGAAAGCAATAACTTCTCTCTGTAAACACCCAGGATGAGTGAAAGTGCTGAATGAGTAGAGATGTTCCTTCTTAGAAAGGTCTCTCCTATTCATTTGCCCCTTGGCCCCGTCTTCCAGGTAGAGAAGAAAAGGGACTTGTCCTGACAACGCTTGAGGGTGTTTGGAGTACAAATCCAAGGCTAGGCCCAGTTGGCCTAATTGGAACATTGCGATTCTCTAAACTCTGGATCCAGAGTTTGGATCATTTACATGCCACACTACTGTGAAAAGTGCCTGATTGTAACTCAGAATATTGCTTTGATATTAGCAAAGGAAAAAACTAGTAGGTGCAAATAAGTAAGAGTCATGTTTTTTAGTTGCTCACAAGAATCCTGCACACGGTGCTATCCTCAGGAACTCAGCACCACAGCATTGTGTGACTGGGAATAAGAAGGGTAGACCACCAAGGGTACAATTAATTCTTTAAGGCATAATGAGTATCTCAAAAAAGTGCTCTCTATTTTCATCTTCATAATATTTTTTCTGAACTAACTTTAAAAAAATATATGTTTTTAATGAGAGTTCAGTTTCCTCAACTGGTTCTTGTAATTGGTAATTATAAAGGTATTGGTATATGAGTAATCCATGGAGATGTACAGCTTGGCTAAAATTTAGACAAGTACTTAAACGTGTCTCCATTTATTTTCTCTTTTAATCAGTAGAAATATTCAATAGGCCCAGTTCCCCATGTTTAAAAACTATTGCTATTAGAAAGTGTTAAAGAATTGTTGGCTTCCGTGGGATTCACTAGAGTCTGACTTTTACTCATGTTGGGCTCTTTGCCCAACAGACTAAGAATATTCAGAGCTCCCTAAACTTTGTCTTAGAAAACAAAGACACAAGCAAAACTTGCTATTTTCTCCTTTGTAAATAAGGCACCATTATGAGAACGAAACTCACACATGTCATGACTAACAGAAACCTGTTAAATTTTGTTTCATTTAAAGACATTTTGGTATAACTGTTCAGACAGGCAAAAGTTTAAACAGTGATACAATAAAAACTTCAGTACCTACCCTCAAGCTAAGAAATAAAATGCTACAAATAGGATTGGATTTTCACCTGTAACCCTCCCAGGCCCTAGTCCCGCCTCTCCTCCAGCTGCCGAGGTCACAGGTCTTGCATTTCATGGTGATGATTCCTGCCTTTGTACTGTTACCACATAGGCACATACTCCTCACTTTTTTGCTTTTCATCCAGATGCTTAGTTGGTATCTCTGTGCAGCTTGATTATGTGGGAGGTACTCAAATACAGTAATTTTTAGTTTGAAGGAATTTTGCCCATATTTCACCCTAGGTCTCAAACCATTTACAATCATATCATTAGTCAGCCCATTTGCCAAAATGAAAGTACCAGGCAGGCAAGTTAATTATCCAGGGTCACAGGAATCTCAATAGCCGAATGGAGAAAGCAGCATAGACACTCCCACCCATGCATCTCACAGCCTAGGATGCTGCTGTGCTCTAGTGCTTCATAATATATTTATAAGTGCCCTACAATATGTAATAAATCATTAGGTATTGATTTAAACAGTATCATTTGCAAGCCTCCAAGCGCTTTACTGTATTACATACATAAAGGAATCAAATCACTTCACCAGCCACTGACAGGCAGTAGTTAGGAGGCTTGGCAATTCCAGTTGTGTCAGCAGAACTCCACAGCAAGCTGAGAACTGGAAGAGGAGAATGAGCCTCATTGACTCCTGTAAAAGCAGCGAGACTTGGCTAATGGCTGAGGGAATATGTGTATATCTTAGATTTTTAACTGTTTGGATAGAGACAGTCTCTTTTACTGGTATAGTCAATGTTTTCATTGGATGTCTGTTGTGTCTGAGACCTCACAGGTGTCATGTATAGTGGACTACTGGAAATGAAAGACAGCTTTAGACAATGCAGTCAAGGCAAGCACGTGGTAAATCCACCCACTGCCATATGCAGCCTCTAGTGACAGGAGTCTGTCAATTTCATTAAAATGCCTTTGGAATAAGAAGAAATTCAAATGGTCAGGGCCTGAGATTTTAAGACTCACTCTCAAGGCTGTATGCAAAAATAAATAAATCTTCAAAAAATAAAATAAAGGCTATGGTGCCAGTTGTATTAGCTTTGTGAGAATCACTCATTAAATATTACGGAATCCAGTAAGCAGGTCCTCAAACTGTTGGTAAGTTGAAATGGGTCATGGCAGGGGTATGGAAATTGCTAAACCCTACAAGTCAGGAGTTTCCCCTGCAGGGAACTGGTTTACCAGCCCACACGGCTTCTACGCCTCCTTTGAGAGGTGGAGTTGCCCTTCAATCTAATTTTTACAGGATTCTGAAAGGTCTTTAAACAGCTTATGGCTTCATTCACAGATAGTTGTTATGGAAAATAAATAATGGGAAGTGATATCTACCACATTTTCCTGGATGAGTGGGAAACTCAAATTTTCCCAAAGTGTAAACCAGGAAATGGTTATCATGGATATAGCTACTTCTAACGAAATAAAATAAATGTATAATGAATGTTTTCACCCACATTCAGGCTTAATAAAAACACTTCTTGCCTTCATGCTGGAAATCTGAAAGGGCATGCCATGTCAACACGCTGGCAAGTCACAGAATTACTTCTGTTCCCAGAAAATCACCGGTACCTCAAAACCCCATCATCCCAAAGCACCTTAAAGGGAAAACAGCACATATTTATAGACATTTAGTGAAAATGCCAGTTCTACTTTCCAAATGGTGGCTGTACTTTAATTATCCATGGGCGGCTCTTCCAGAATTAGAGTTGCTTCTAAAGTGAAATCTTTACATCTTTGATTAAAGGAAATAGTTTCTATTCAATGTTAACATTTTGCATGGAAATTATCCAAGGTAATTACTTCAACTCCTTGCCAAATCAAACACCTTGGGTTACTTATTTTCTTAATTTTTGTTTCCTTAATGTCTGGGGGGTACAGATCTCAATGCTATTCTAAGTCTCCTTAAACAAGATTTCCACAAAAGAAACAAGATTGAATTTGGAATATTCATCACCACATTTTACACTTTCAGGGGCATGTATGCAAAGATGACCAGATACTAAGCATCCTTTTTTGAATCAGATTTGCCCTGCACTTACATGACACCCTGCAACGAAACCCCACACTTGGGCGGTAGCATCAGGCGAATTCATTATGATCATTCCTTTGGCAACAGGCACCCAAGTCTAAGAGAGTTCATTCTCGGATGTGTGTGGATACTTAGGTGATAAGTTTATTGAGCATCTGATCTGTGTACAAACTACCTGGTATGTATTCTCTCTAGCCCTGGTAATATTCCTGCAAGATATTATTATTCCCATTTTATAGAAGGGCCTCAAGGAAAGTAGATGGACCATAAAGAAAGTATAGGAGACAGAATTTAGACCCTCTGCACTAGTCACTCTCCACTGTACCACCTGTGTCAGCACAGTGCTATCTTACCTAGACCACAGAGTAACACTGTGCTTTCTTTATCTGTTTTCTATAAAGAGCTGCATTTCTAACAGTAATATAATTATATCCATTAAGAATTTAGGTTACTAGCATAAATTTCTTTATAACCATACTGTGAAAACATTTCCATTACAGCTTTAAAACAATTTGAAAACTGAGCTTTCACTTAGGAATGAAATTGTAAATGATGAAATTCTGTCCTGTTATTTGAAGTGTAATAACTGCTATGGAGAGTAGAAAAGTAATTATTTAAAATATTAGACAGGATAAATTAATGTAAAATTTTAAATATGGCTTTCTATAAGTTTACCTTTAAAATGGATTCATATTTTAGTTATTTGGTGGAGCAAGAGATTATCCCATAGACAAAGTACATAATTAAATTTTTTTAATCAATGGTACATATGAATGTCAATGTCTTTCACCTTTTTTAATTTAATAAACAAACATTTATCAATGTCTACTATGTACTAGGGTTTGTTCACACAAAGATGAATTCCAGCAATTCATAATTTACACTTGATCATTGATATAATTTTTGACTGTGTCATTTAAATGGTACAAAAATCTGAAAGGGTCCAAGAAATATTAATGGGGAAGGTAAGCCTTATTTTCCTAGCCACATAAATTTTACTCCTTGAAGGAAACATTTCTCTGGAAAGATGCACAATGAACTTCCCTTTCACTTTTAACCATAAAAATCAAGAAGGTCAAATGTCATTTGTCCTGTTACAAGTGAGGAACTGAGACTCAGAGAGGTATAAATGTGCTGAGCCAAGACTGGAATCCCCCTAGTGCTCTTTCTACCATACCACACAGGGCAGTGAACTTGAACATTTAAAATAGCAAAAGCACAAGACACAGGTGTGACCTTTCTGATAAAAGAATAAATAAATCCATTTCAAAATGTAGCCTGCATAGCTCATATTGCAAACAGCACAATGAATAGGTAAGTTTTGATGGAAGGGAAGAAAGTTAAGCAACATCTTAGATCTGGCACAGGCTGGTACTAAGTAGTCTGGTGGATGAAAGAGAAGCAGAAAAAAATTGGCACAGAAATAGAACAGTCCAGAAGTCTTCCTAAACTTGTGTTCAAGTTCATTCAGAGTCTATTCTATATGTTGCTATACATATGCTGCTGTGACATTATCCAGGCATCTGGAGGCCATTTTTTAAATATACTCACTGGGAAACACTTTTTTTCTCCCTTTGCCCTTCCCCCAAGAATGCAGTTCCAGTCTTTTGTGTTATTTTTTGCATAGTCAAAACAACATTCTAACAAGACAGCAATGAACTACCCTTCTAGGTGGGCTACTAGTCCCTTCTGTGACTTTCAATGAAATTTACATGGTCCAGGATGAAGCTTATTTGTTAAAAGATACATTAGTTTATAGGTTCATTTTTCCGGAAGATGCAAACCTGCCTTTTCTACTAATTGAAAGGAAAAAAAAAAAAAAAGCAAAATCATGTCCTCCAGCAGTGAATTGTCTTTATATTCCTATTCTCCCTTTTACCACTGCTGCCAACTCTGGATAGCTGCCACTACTAAAAATAACCTGTAAGAGGGGTTTTGTTCCCATTCAGCCTGCTGCTTTGCTTTTCTAGGCCACCGACACTTGCCATCTTGATGTGAACTGAATAAACACATTAAAAAACTTTAGTCAATAAGCCAGCATCCAGTCATCGATGATAATGATCACCATTTGTTTTCTCTTCAAAAAAAAATAATTGAATTTGAGATCTAAAGAACTATCTGCTACCAAAGATATTTACCAGCCCAGGTAAATGCATACTTAAATGAAAAAAAAATTGGTAATATTCTTTGTCTTTGTTATTAAGAAATATGGATTCCATGAATTTCTGATGAATTTTGCATTATTGGACAATATAACCTTACGATGATTTATTTCCTGCTAATTTCAACATTAATTTCCTATGGAGAAAAATATGCTAGGCTAAATCTTTGACGTGTTAGCATTCCATTTGAAGGATTTGAGACTACCTGGATCTACATGACTGAGACGGCTTAACTGAAGCCTGGCAGAAGAGTCGGTCCAGGCAGCTAAATGATGTGTAAATGGAAATGGCCACACAATTGATTTGACCAAGGCAATCAATACTGCTTTTAAGCAGCAAAAAAATGAGAGATGAGCTAGTCTATGGTTACACTCAGTGACTGTGAGTAGATACAATCAACAATGAACTTGTGCATCAAAAAGTCCTGTTCCAAAGACACTGGGTTTTTCAGGTGTAGGTGACATGCCAAAATCAACATTTGGTTAGGAGAAAGCAGTTAACTGATATTATTTTTTTCCACTTTATTCTGGTCATGGAATTGTTCAAGTATTTAATTGGGCTATACATTTTCAGCAACAAGTAAAACTCCCATAAGTTGATAGTGGAGACTTTAATACATACACAGTTCTTCTGGTGGGACAAAAGGGGAGTCGAAGAAAGTCACCTGCTGGCTTTGCATCGTGTCTGGGCATGGACACCAATCAGCACATCTTAAGTGGTCAGATGGTTTTCAATCAAGAGAGCTTCTTCTGTTACTCTACTATTTTTCATATTGCCCTAGGTTTTCTAGTAATTATCTGGTTAATTAACTCATTACTTCAGGAAGGTATTACAATGTTAATATTTTATATAAGTTAAGACTAAAAAACTAAGTAATTTGCTTCAAAATTTTATCCATGTATTTACCCATCTATCATCTATTCACCCATGTATCTGTTTACTTATTTATTCATTTAATCATTCATTCATCAACTAACTATTGATTCTCTTTTATTTGTAAGTCACTATTAAAAATATAATCGATTAAAAGACATTGTCTATTCTTCAATAAAGATCACAGTTTTGTGGGAGGATGGTGAAAAAAATCTCAAAGGAGGGCCTCCCTGGTCGCACAGGGGTAAAAGCCACAGCACTATCAAGCTACTGCCAGCCACTGCAATATGAGTTCAATCCCCTGCCAGGGAGCTTCCCACATGGCGCAGCAGACCTCTCCTGTCTTGTCCACTGACCCCTCAGCAGTGTATTTCAGTAGATCTGCCCGTTCTGCTCCCCACTCTGTCTCTGGTGAATCATCTCACCACCCCACAACTCTGGCCTACACCCCAGTTCTTATATACATAAATAAATAAATCTTTGAAAAAAAATCTCAAAGGAGAAGGCAAAACTACCCTTTTTGATGTGGAATAGATGTGTTCCAAGTGGGTTGAATACTCTCTGGTGACTCGGAGGATGACCCATCTCCTAGTGGGTCATTTCCAGGGACGGGGGTTGGCAAATATCTTCCATAAAGTGTCATTTTTGCAGGTCACATAGCCACGTGGTCTTTATTGCAACTTCTCTACTCTGCAGTCACAGACAAATAGGTGTGGCTGTGTTCCAATAAAACCTTATTTGTGAACACTAGTGTTTGGATTTCATATATGTTTTACATGTCACAAAATAGTCTCCTTCTATTTCCAATTATTTAGCTATGTAAAAATTGTTCTTAGCTTGTGAGTCATAAAAAAAGGAAGAGCAGACTGAATTTGGACCAGGGGTTATAGTTACTAACTTCTGTTTTAGGTTGAAAGGAGGCATTTTGGTGGCTTCCTGTCCCAGAGAAAATCTTGTGGGTGACCAGCAATCACAGAGATTTCAACTACCTGCTTTGTATGTAACTCACCTTTGGCCACATATGTAAAGGCACCAAATCTATGCCTTCCTGGGAAAGCACTGCATGCTTTCTGCATACATCCTGGCCACCAGTCACTTTTTTATTCTTATGTCTCAGAAGTCCAGCTTTGAGGACAATGTGGTTTACTCATTCTCCCCACAGCAGTGTCCCTATTTGTGAATTGAGTCAGACATGCCTTTTCTAAGGTCATAGCCCAGCACCCTTTTTGTCCTCTTCGAATGAAATACTATCAAGAGAAATCCCACTATTTGGTGCTAATCTGTGGTCCTTTCTCAATACATATTCTTTGTGATTTGGATTATCTTTTATCTCAACACTGTTATCAACAGTCTCACTATCCTCCCAGACTCTCTTACCAGGTATCAAACTAAGTATCTCATATTCAACATATTTTACACTAAAAATAATAGACTTCAAACTTAGTATATGAATCTCAAGTATACCTTCTAATGCTATACTAGGAAGCTATGATTTTCATAAGATTTCAGATAGATCTGCTGTGTATAAAAGCTATCTGTTAACTACCTGTGGCCCTTCATTTTTAAATTAAAATTGAGAAAAATTAAAAAAAATTAAAACTTCAGTTCCTCAGTTGTTCATTTCAAGGGCTCAACAGCCCATTTCCATCATAGCTGAAAGTATTACTAGACTACAGTGATCCAGATAAAAAAAGAAGCAGTGATGACTGTCAAATTTCTTGATTTATTTATATTATCTAAGAATTTATCCCAACCAACTTAGTTCTTTATTTCTTGAGAATTATATTACAGATATTATTGAATTACAAGAATTATTAAGTATTAATAGAGAAGGATAGCAGGATACTTTTTTTAAGTCTTCAAGACCCATACCTGGGACCTGGAATTAACAAAGTAATTTTAATCAGACCACTTATGAGCAACACATGCCATTTCAGGGAGGTGTCCAACATCCAACCAACCTTCTCTTTGTGGGGGGAATTTCTGCTGAATAAGATTTTAGTGGAGTACATGATGCAGACTTGGGTCAGTCAAATGTTCTACTTGGGCCAATCAAATGCTCTCCTTGGGCTTACGGTTCTGAGGCAAGTGAGGCCAGAAGACAGACTGAATCACTGGTGCCAAGTTTGTGATGGTGTTCAGGAGTGGCAGTGGCTATGCTGTGCCCAATGGCAGCAGTTGCGGGGTCCTGGCCAGGCTGTTTCTTCTGCAAGTTGGCTATGGCTACATCGTCTCATCCCTGCCTTTACACTTGATAATGTTGATTCCCTTCAGCTTCTAGCTAATTCTGGGAGCCCAAATGTCCTTTGAATAAACTCCTTTTTTTCTGCTTGATAAGGAGTGGTATTTTTCTTCCTGCCACTAAGAACCTCCATTAACTATTCCCATGTTACCCTTATGTTATTTTCACATTCGATGAACTATTCCAGGTTAATACAGTTTCCATCCAAAGAAATAAACACAGGTGCAAAAGATTTTGTTATTGTTGTCATTGGTGCTATATCAGGAGTCCCTGTTAAGTACAAATTTTTAGAAAATTTATATTATTGCAAAATAAGTAATGAAGCAGCCCAAATTAAAAAAATATTGTGGAAGGGCTACTTCAATCTACAAAGAAGGGGCAACATAAAGAAAACCCATTTCAAATTATTAGTGTTATTTCCAGCCAGCTCTTTGGGTTTATGTTTCAAAAACATTATTCTCACTCTGAAAGATCTCTTCCTTCTAGGTTTGTTCCCAGTTATCCTTGGTTAATGCTATCATGGTAACTGGCTCTATCTTTCTTCAAACCACATGAAATAATCCTGATCTAAAGACACTAAGCTGATGGCCCTGCACACAGCTAGCTGTCATAGCAGTCTGTGTGAGTCCCTGCCCAGGACTTTGAAAGATCAAGAATGTACCACCTCAAGTGGGTACTTCCAAATACTTCCAGGAACAATAGTACTGGGTCTTTACAGGAAGGTGTGACTTATCTTTCTCTTTTTCTCTTGCTCCCCCCTTTCCCCCCAGGATCTGTGAACTGACATACTGCTCATGAAAAATAAGGTTGGGAGAATTTATCACCAAAAGGTGACTTTCAAGTTCTTCCTTAGATCATTAAGTAAACTAGAAATCTCCAAACAATAATAGCATAAGAATCTCTCTCTCTCTGTCTCTCTGTCTCTCTGTCTCATAATCTACAGAAGCTCAGGCACTAATAAACATACTATATATGTACAACACAGATTCCAGAATCAGAAAACTCACCCTGATTGGACATAGTATCATATAACACCAACAACCCAACTCTCTCCAAACCAACAAGCAAATTCAATACTTCACAAGGTGTCCCAGCAAGAGGCAAAATCATCATCAACAGAGCAACTATAACTTTAAGCTAGAATTCAGGGGGAGCACACTTTCAACCTGAAACCTTCTCCCATATGGCAACTCAGTGTTATTAGCCATCTTTCCATGGCTTCAACTCCTAGGCTTACCCTCTGTTACTCATCTGATGGCTGGGCTAAAACTCACTTACATGACCCAAAAGGAACAAGAATAGGGGTAGAGGCAGAACTAATCTGGATATTTCCATTTTGAAAATTGCAGAGGAGATCTTCCATCTAAAAACAAAGAGTTTGACCACAGACTGCTGTGAGAATGTCCACCCTAGTCTCTTCCTACGACTGTACTCTGCAAACATTAATACTCACTGGATTTGCATGCTGTTTGTAACTATTCATCATCACAAGAAGGAGCAAACTGGAAAAGCTGATACCTAGTGGTACTGGTGGAACAAAAAACCTAACTTTGGGGAGGAAAAAAAAGTCTAGAGCTGAGGGTCAGTAAGCACTCTTAATTTTAACAAACACGTAGACGCAATGGAATCTTTCTAGTCTTTATTTATCTTTTTTACCATCGGTAATATTTGTCAATAAAATTTCAAATTGTATCTTAATTTTTAATCCTTTAGCCCCTCTGTGGGTTTATTAATATATGGTATCTGTTGTTTCCTAGTTGCAGCAGGGGGAATGTTAGGAGGCTGAGCTATAAAAGATTATATTACCACATAGAGTTTTATTTATTTATTTTTTGCCATAGGGGGAATCAATTTCATTGAGAAAGTATGACCCCTCATAATGGGCTCACACCTAAATAATATGAAATTCCCACTGGCAAGCAGGAGACCCTGTCTCTGGTGCTATTCTGGAAAGATTTCCATTCTGGATGCAATATGATCTGTCATTATTCAGCCCAATACTGCGTGTGAAGCATGTCTACCACCAATACTTTTATCCCCATTGTGCTGCCTTATGATGATGATGATGATAATGATGTGATGATGATGATGTAACACCTGATATTTCTTGAATCTTACTGTGTGCTGGGCACTTTCTTCCCTCATTATATGTATTATCTCATTTAGTCTCACAACTCCTATAAAAGTAGCTACTTTGTTATCTCCTCTCCCCCGCCAATTACAGATAAACAAAGACAAAGAAGACAAGCTTCCTAAGACCATTACAGTTCAATCATTCAATTTATAGAGGATGTCTATCTGTCTGTCTGTGGTATGTGTGGTGGGAGGGGGTGAGTTGTGGCTGAAATTCACTGTAGGAATCAGGTTGATACTATGGTGAATGGAGAATGAAATGCTGTCTCTAGTCAGCCTGAAATGGAATAGGAGTGTCAAATGCACAAGGACACTTAGAAATTCATAGTGTCCATCTACTGTTGACATTTCAGCCACTCTGGGTGAATATGCTCTAAAATTAGCTGGAAAATTCTCTTTAGGGATTTTCAAGTGTTTGTGTTTTTTTTGTTTTGTTTTGTTTTTTTTTTTTAGAAATTCCAAGAAATGCTGGTCCTAGGGACAAAACTATAACTATGCTGGTTTCTTAGCAGAACTTATATTACTACCTCAATTGGAGGAGAAGAAAAGTTCACAAAGTCCAAAGTTCAGTGCAGTTGCTGCTGCAAACTTTTAGAACCTGACCATTTAGAATTTAATACTAAGAAAACAGGCTGTCTCATAAGGTATCTAGAACCTTGGGGCCAAGTAGACCAGGTTGTGTGTGTGTGTGTGTGTGTGTGTGTGTGTGTGTATGTGTGTGTTTGTGTAAGAAGGTGGAAGTCATTAAATCTTCAACAATAGTACACCACCATGAAAAATAAGGGTTAAAATAGACTCTCCTTTCTGTCTGTTTCTGGCAAATTTCGAACAAGGTCTGTATATGCTCTGTGCCAAGGTTCAGGCATGCTTGTTTTTATCCATTTCAACAAAAACGCTAGTTATTATATATGCACATTTCCATCTGCTCCTATTTCTATTCTGACTACATACAATAACTCACAAAGGACAGTTTAGTGTGTTAGAACTATAAATATTTCTTAACAGAATTGGGATGAGGCTAATACATAAGCCATCATTAGAACATTTCCAGGAGAAGGAGTGAAGTTCACATCTGATGTGTACATAGTAGCCCTAACAAGTAATTCCCATTGTTGACCAGCTACTCCTTGACAAATATTAACAGGCTGATTGGCAAATCATGTTAAAACACTTACGTGGAGAAAAGGTCTTTGTACGTGAAATAGCAAAATAAAGTTCGGCTTGAACTATTTAAAAAAAAGTTAAATGAAGTTGGTAAATGCATGATTCTGTTGCACTAAATAGTTATGTTAGTATTAGTAACAGCTTCTCACTTTCAGGAGTTTTAATTATGTCTCTTGGGACTGGGAGAAGCGTGAGGGCGGGGGATACAGATTTTAACAGCTTATTTGGTTGCTGTCCCTACCTTTACTGCTGTTGAACTAAAAAATCTCCACAGGCTAAAATTCTTTACATTGCAAATAAAATAGTTTTTCCCTGGTTTTTATCAGCATCGGTCCCACAAGGAACCGACAGCCGGTTTATGTCAATGAACAAGACTTACTGTTTTCAGATTTATTTTTTTATAGCCAAAAAAAAAAAAAAAAAAAAAAAGCTGGTGTTGAGCTTGAAACAAAGGCAACAAAGAACAATGAAGACTCTAATTTGGGGTTCCAGCACAATTGTTAGGTTGAATAAAGGCCATCTCGCTCCCAGCTATTTGTGGGAGAACTCATTAATTTTGGTGTTCCTCTCGAACTTGTTTCACGTTATGGCGTGCACACACACACACATCTATACACATGCACACACATGCTTTTCTTTTTGCCCAGTGTTTGCTGTGTACATACTTCTGGTTTTCACAGTCCATACATAAAATCGAATGGGATAAGGACCGGAAGTTAAGGAAGCAGAAAGTAAAGAACAAAAGACAAATCCCAAAGGAATTAGGATGCTTTATCTGGGACAAGAACAAGATAGTGATACTCTTTGCTGAGGTGAATATATAAAGTCTTTTCTTAGTTCATTCCAACTCACCAATTCCTTTCTTCTAGAGACCAGCTATGTAACTAGAAATGTGGGACCAAAGTACAATATTTTTTCCAGAAGTAAATGTTTATATTTCTCCTCCTTTGCTATGCCTAGGTGTAAGCCCCTTCTGGTAGAGGAAAAGAGTACAGGTTGGAAGTCAAGAGGCTCTTGTCCACCATGAAGCTACTATGTAGATTTTGGTAAATCACTGAAATCCCTTGAGTCTCAGTTTTTATCTGCGCAATGGACTTTCCAAGTCATCAGTATTTGGATTCCACACTTTCTCACGTTGAAATTTTAGCCCCATCGTCCTTGACCCAGAGATAGTCCCTCCAGCTGCCCCATGATGGGGGTCATGACCCTTCAAACCCAGTTCTAGATTGCTCCCTTAGAACTTGCTAACACCAGGTCTGATTTCCAAGGGAATCACCTGGGACAAAAGAATCTTCTCCAGGGTAATGAACCTCATGCGGAGGTTGTCAGCTCCCGAAACACTGCATGTCCTCTAGGGATGCTTACAGGCCAGAACAAGCCTCCCGTAATGATGGAATTTAGGCTTCTGACAATGTGGAAGTGAAGAGGTAGCTTTGGGTGACGTCGTTCAGGGTGACACTCATCAACCAGTGGAGAAGGTTCACAGAAGAAAGTAAACCCCAACTGTGTCAAAGATTTAAAATCTGAACAAGCAGCAAAATATGTTTGAGCCTAGGATTGAATTATCAAGTATTGCCAATAAGGCTCTGAGGGAAAACAGAACTAGGTTTTAAAATTCCTTCTCAGAGGGGCTATTCTGCTACAATGACTGATGAACTGAAGGTGAGAAAATGATATTTTTTCAGTGCACCAGGGAAGGGGGTCTGGCTTTCAGGAGGCTAGATGGGAATCATCAGCTTGAAGAAGGGGAGACATGTATTTCACACATTTTCACAGAGCTATATCATTTTAAAATGCTCTCCTGTCACATTCCCAGTTTCAAGGCTCATTTTCTTCCAGCACGTGGCCAGTTCAGATTTTGTAATCTCTTCTAATTATGGAGATTACCATGTGAAAGTTACATCAATGGTTCTTCCATATGATCACCATAAAATAGAAAAATGCTCCTAATCGAACGTTTTAATTCAATCTTGTTACCAGTATTCATTTGATTGAAATAATATAAAAGAAGCATTTTTTAAGTGGTAAAATGAACTACCAAATACTTATAATTTGGGGTAGTTGTTGAAGTTATTTGTGTGTTGTTGTAACTATTTTGAAAGATGGTTAGTAAACTTTTCTCCAGCATGACAGTGCTAGGGGTATTTTTTAAGCCAGTATGTGATCAAAATAAAAATACCTGGAGGTGTTTTCACTAAGTTCAGGTGGTAAAAATGGGAAACCTCTAAATAGTGTTAGCTGGGTAGAGGTTGCTTATCACATTTTTTGCTGTGAGCAATCTGGGTGGAGGAGTAGGCTCTCCAGTTCAGGTTCTTGATTTGCTATCCAGAACTTCCCTGGTTGGGGCTGAGCTGAGAGAATAGGGCATGTGCTCCCTAATTTACCATGCACTAGCACCGGTCATCACTGAGGTTAATATTTTTAACCAAATTCTTTCCAGACTTGAGACTGTGTGGCACAGGTTTTATCCAGAGTGGAGAGGAATGTAAAATACAGGGGGATTATATTCTTCATTTATGTGCAACTGATGTGTGTGTGTGTGTGTGTGCGTGTGTCTGTGTGTGTGGTGCCCGTGCATGTGTGCACACATGGATGTGTGTGCTGTCAAGTTTTTGTAATAGTGGGTGCTTGGAGTCCAGGCAGGTTTGAGAGGTCTATTTTGACTCTACAGCACCACTGCTGGTTTCAGAGTTGAAATACTGCTAAGTGTCAAAAGAACTCTTAACAAATTCTTTCCCAGTACAAACCTAGTGGAGAACTAGGTTCCTCTAGTTAACAGGTAAGACAAAACATCAGAATTCTTTGTTGTCTGCACTTGGTGAGCATTAGATAAGGCTTTGTGCGATCTTTGTCTGCATTATTCAAGTTCCAGTGAGAAGTCCGCAGCAAAGAAGGATGAAAGCTTTGTTTTCAATTTATTCACAAACTATGAAAAACTGAAATATGAATTCTTTCCATTGGATTTGCATACATGTTGTTGGATCATTTTTTGAGAAATCAAGAGTATATAGTTGAGGCTGAATGTAATAAATGCCACAGAAGTTCACATTTCTTTCCTTAGTACATATTTCTTGGGTCACAAAAATTAAGGCTACCAAAATGTTTACTGCCTTTTCTAAAGTAAAATGTAGGTCAAAATTTTAGAACAGAGTACAATGGTTTTGAGCAACCTTGCTTGGTTGTATTCTGATTTGTTTTAAGAGGATACCCAAGCTTGCATAAGAAAGTTGGATTTATTATAAAAAATGCTAAAGGTCAAACAAAGATAAGATGAAGGCCAAGAAATTTACCAGGCCCTCGGCTGAGTATCAGGAGAAATTGGAATTATTATCTTGAATCATCATTTTTCAATTAGTCCAGGGAAACAAATGCTAAGAATGTATTCAGGGAGCATGGCATGAAGAATATTGGACCGGGGTGGACACACTACATGTTCCCAGCTCAATATATTTCATTTACATTTTTTTTTCAAAAAGTATAGCTAAAATAAATTTCAAATAAGTGGATGTGTTAATTTCTTCTATATGATATTTAATAGGGACAAAAGAAAAGAGATATATCATTTCATCTCACTGGAATTTGGGAAGGAGTATGCAAAATATTCTTACTATCTAACCACTTTCTCAACAGAGATAAAATGTCTAAGTTTTATCCTTTGACTTGCTACATTAATTGAAAAATAATCATAAGTGGATCTTCACTCATAGTTTTTGTGAAATACATTATTTTTAGTAGAAGTTATAATGCTTCAACTGCATTAGTGTATTATCTCTTAAGATTAGCAAGAAAAATGTGTGTCTTCCTAAAAACTGGCTCTGTGTATATATAACACATCTATGTCACATTAAATATATTTGGTCTCTGTCTTTAAGATAGTAAGTTAAATGAAGACTGGACCAAGATATTCTTGAGCAACACTGCAGAGATCGTTACATTTTATAGATTCTTAGTCCTTATCTTTGCTGAGCTCCCAGAATCCCTGTATCCAGCATGGCCAAGCTCAGAAATTTGAGCAATATTGGAAAATTTCAGGAAGGCTCAATAACTAAATGTTATAAATCCATGTTTATACCTGAGGAAGGGGATTATGTAGCTAATGAGGCTAATAATGAAAATTCAAAAAAATGCATATTAAGTTACCAAAAAAAATGATGTGTCTTCACACAATTTGTTAAGACCACGTGGTTTAAAGCACTGAGCAATCACATTTTTTTTTTTTTTTCATTTCCAAACCTAGTATCTGCTAATCTATCTTGGCCAAACTATTTGCTAACATTTGTTAGGAAAACACAATGACAGCAAAAATAACATTGGAAATTATAAATCACCCAATACTTTGTGTAAGTATAAGTTCTTAATTGCTCAATTTATAGAACTGCAGGGACTCAGATATCATCTATAGCAACATCTTAAATTCACAGACTGAACACAAAAATTTTCTTCCACCGAAGGGACTTCATCCATTGTTCCATTGTTCTTTCTATGAAAATGTTTTGCCTTCTTTGTCTACACATGGACAGCTTTTTCTGATCCTTGGGGTCTCATCTAAAATATCACTTTTCAGATAAATGTTTCCTACTCAGTTCATCCTAATAATTCCTCCCTCCCTCCCTCCCTCCCTCTTCCTCCCTCCCTCCCTCCCTCCCTCTCTCTCCTCTTTTGCCTGCATTAGCATTCATTTTAGTTTCCCATTTATTTCTTTTACATGCCATTATAAATTTTAACTATATTTAATTACTTTATACCAGTCTTCCTTACTAGTCTGTAAGCTCCTTGAAAGCAAACAATTATATCAACCTCTATATACAAAGCCTAGTCAATGTTAGCATCTCAGGATCTATTTCAGGAGTGAGTCAGTGAATGAGTGAATAAATGAATGAATGAGTGAAAGTTATAGACACTGATGCTGGAGATATTCTAAGAAGGAAATATCATGTGGTCAAACCTGCCTTTGAGAAAAGTAACTCCTAACTGTAGGAATATGAAAACAGATGGAAGAGATCATTTAGGAGACTGGACAAAGGGTGATGAGGGGCTAAAATAAGACAGTGATGGTAATAACAAAGAAGAAAGGACAAATGTGAGACTTTCAATGTACATAAATAATACAATGAACATAAACTGCCAAGATTGTAGCTTATGGCTGAAAGGGAAGAAACTAGGATGACTATGGTAATTTAGTCATTCAAAAAATAGGGACATAGCAGGAAGGCATAATACCTGTTATCATGAAAGTTACAGTCTAGGGGGAGAGATGTTCAAACACACATACATAAAACAAATTAATTTATCATAGCAGAAATAAGTGCTACATAGGGTAAAAAAAAAAAAAGACTAGGGGTATGATACTGTCTTCAGTGAGGTAGGGAGAATGCAGAAGGAGGAGCAAATTGGGAAGAAGAAGAAGATTTATAAAGTCCCAGTAATGTGTTGTTATTAATCCTTGCCATTTCTTCCATATGTAATGATGATCACATGTGAAAATGCTCTAAACACATCCACAGAATGTTATTAGTATTACTCCTCTGTATTCTTATTCAACTAAAACTCATGAGAACTCCAACAAATCTTTATAACTAACACTGGACAAAACATGTCTCTCATCCCTTCCCAGTAGAGCCCCTCAGATATGGTCCCTCAAAACAGCACAGGGCATAATCTAGAAGCACAAACATGACTTCTGGCCAAGAGCTGTGTGATCTTGCCCTTCAATCACCCTTTTGTCAAATGAAGGGTATTGCATGAAGTCATTTACTTATTAATAAGATTAAAATATGAAAATAAAAAAGCATATTGAACTGTTTTGAAAATCAGGAAAGTAGAACAGATGATCTCTAAGGCTTCATCCAGCTCTACGATTTTATAGTTTTGTTGCTCAATAACTAGCTGCTGATTTTATTTGATTCCTTTGGCATGCTCGCTTGATGACATGCTGGACGTACTTTGTTTATCTCTTCAAAAGGCTTGGCACATAGGTCTGAGCTACATGCAACAATGGCCAGTCTGGGAACGATTCCGAATCCTCAGGTGGACTGCCAAGGGTTTCGGAGGCACCATATCATCTGGCACATGCCTTTCTGACTGTGACTGGGTCCAAAAACCATTATGAATGAATGAATAAAAAAAATCAGCTTTTAGATTATCAGGAATTACTAAGGTCCTATAGAGTAGAAAACTGGACTAAGTTAGTATAAAACATAAGCCACCCCAAACCAAAATAAATACAGATGATGAGGATGATGATGGGAGCGTATGTGGGGGAGAGAGATGTGGGGCAAGGGGCAACAGAAGTATAAATATAGAATATTGTTGACAAACTGGGGAGCTTGTTTTTAAAATGCTTAACATCTCTTGATTCTGCAGGTTGTCAGCTGAGCCAAGCATTCTAGTAATCTTTTGATGATGACAAAAAAAAAAAAAAAGACTGAAAGCTCTATCAAGAATGATTTAAATGCATGTTAAATATTTCTTGTTCTAAGTGCATAATTAATACTTCTGTGTTTGTTATTCTTACTTGCAGGCAAATGTTTTCCTAATATAATGCTCTACCCTTTAAGTTGTTTCTATGTCCTTGAAAAGATAATCACAGTATATATATAACTTAAAATATATATATATATATATATATAAATTTAAAGGAAGATTTCAGAAATAAAGACTAAGTTCCTCTAATAGTTCGGAAAGGAAGATGGACCAGGGATAGAAAATGAGGGAAGAACTCAGAGCTTGAAGGATGGGTAATAGGATTTTGAAAGAAAGAAGAATCACATCATTGAAGGTCTAAGGATGAGTCATGGAGGAGAACTAGTTTGAGAACTGGGACAACAAGTCCAGTTATATAAGGAAGAGCTTTCGATGTCCTTAAAGGTAAGGCCATGTAAAATGGGGCCATCTAAGGTTATAAAGCAATGAGTGATATGATAAAAATGGAGTTTCATGATGCCTAGTTCAAAACAATTTTCAAATAAAAATTGTGATGTAATACTTTAAATATGCAAAAGGTTGATATATTTTAAAATATTTTTCCTTAAGGAGAGAAACATATGATGGTGATATTCAGACATCATTTTTGCCCTTCATTATGAAATATCAGTTTAATTTAATATCTAATTATGCATTTATCTGTTCAACTTGCCTGAAAGAAAATGGTATGATTAAAGTTTTGGGTAAAAATAATTTTTTGAAAAGAAACTCTTTCTGGAGCGAAGAGAAGCCAATCACTGTTCAGGGACAGGTCAGACAGATAGATAGAAGTTCACATGGAAATCTGGATGCCATTTTTATGACTATAATGGAAATGGCAAAATCACACATAATACCATCAACCTCTGAAAGAAAAAAGAGGTTCAGAATTGTTATCCCCATTTTATTTTTTATTCTGAGATTCGGAACTGATCAGATAGCCAAGAAGACAGGATACAGTTCAGACTCATTGATTTTCTTTTCACTCTTTTGTTTAAGAGGCAGACTCCTGGTTTCAGACTAACAATGATTTAGAAATTTGGTCTCATTTTATAGGCAGCACAGAATCTGTGCTTCCCAGTAACTGGAGGCAGATAGATTTGAAAATTCATGGTCAAGGAGATACAGGGAAAGAGGCAGCACCTCAATATTTATTTCTTTGCACAAACTCACAGAGCCCATGCATACACATCTTCATTTGTGAAGGCCACATGTTCAGAATCCTCCTTTCCTACCCTCTTCTGTGAATGCCACCACCATCACTCTCATCACTGTGAGACTCAAGATTGACTCTACACAAAGTGTCCAGCAAATCAAAAGTAACTCGGCTCATCATTCTTGGGCAGACCTGCCCACTGTGCTGCACCAGCATCTTACACTGGTTAGAAACGACATTTGCTGACAGAAAGGACACTTTCTTTACTTTCTCTTCAGGTGTTCTCAAAAATACTTTTCCAGGTGGGAGATGTAGATAGAAGCAAAAGTAATCCCTGATAATCCAAGAGTTCTGCCTAAAAGCATGTTCACAGTGCCATACTTTCTACATTTCTTGTCTTTACACACATACACACACACACATGCACACTTGAATTCTTTGGTTAAACCAATCAAACTTCTCATTTGCAGAACTAATTTTTGTTGTAAGAGAGCTTTGTATTGTTTTAGTGTATCCATATCTCTGGGCATTGCAGCAGTTTCTACAGAATGTGAATGCAATGGATAAAAGTGTAGGTTCTACACTCTGAGTTTCAGTTCCAGTTCTGGCACTTAGTATTCACATGACCTTTGGGAAGTCACTTCATTTTTCTGTGCCTTCATTTGCTCCTCAGCAAACAGGAATAATACAAATGTCCACCTCTTCTGCTTACCAAAAGAATTAAATGAGTTGATATGTTTAAGGTTCTTGGAGAAGTCTAGAACTTAATGAGAGCTGTCAGCACACAAACTCTCATTATAATTTGATCAATTGATACCTTCATCATTCAGCCATTGAGTACCTATTATGTGACAGATACTATTCTAGAAACTAGGGACACTGAAATGAACAGTACACACAAGGGTCTTGAGCTTATGGTGCTTACATTGGGTAAATAAATTTTGATGTAGGGGGAATAAGGGTTGTTATCTTGTGGAAATGGAACAAACTTCACTGGGTTGGAATGTCAGCTTGACTCCTATTTATTGAGTAGGAGATGAAGATGTGTATGTATGGTCTCCATGAGTTTGTGCAAAGAAATAAATATTGAGGTGCTGCCTCTTTCCCAGAATATATCTATATCTATATCTATAGATATAGATAGATATGTATGTTTCCCGAAAACATATATATATATGTTTCCCTAAAACACACACACACATATAGATATATCTATACACATATATAGATATATATAGATAGATAGATATCTATATGTGTGTGTATATATATACACACACATACATACATATATATATATATATATATATATATATATATAGAGAGAGAGAGAGAGAGAGAGAGAGAGAGAGAGAGAGAGAGAGAGAGAGAGAGACATTATTTCAGAGAATGACCAATGCTTTGAGGACAATGACAAAGGGCGATGCCACAGGGTAAGTGGACTAGCCTTCAGGTAGGTGGGCAGAAAGTCTTCTCTCAGTGGCACTGTTGCTGAGACCTGTTACATCCTGTGTAAGAAACACTAGGCAGAAGCAGCCCATGGCAGTCTCCCTTCTCAAGAACCTCAATACACTTTCTCTATTCAAATTCTCAATACAGTTTCTGCTTCAGCATCACCAATGCCATTTACACACCATAGACATGTTTACGTTGGTGAACAAAACGTTTCAAAAAAAAGCAATTCCACCATACACACCGTCACCCCCAAATCAAGGCAACCACAGGAGAGAGGGCACCAAGAATCCAAGAGGGACATTTGTTGCTCCTTTTCCAACATCTCATCCTGGTCAGGCCGTTCAGACTCCAGACACCCATGTCCTGTCATCAGTCAACGTCAGGAAATTTTTAGAAACTGTTTCCCAATCTACAAGGACAGGAGGTGGAGGAAATGGAAAAGAGAGAGAGGGAGGAAGTTCTGCTCCTTGGTAAATGATGGAAATCAAGGAAAACATTACTGCTGTGTTTGTTCAGTCTAGGCACCTAAAAAATTTGATGTGGGGGGAATAAAGGCTGTTATCTTGTGGAAATGGAACAAACTTCACTGGGTTGGAATGTTAGCTTGACTCCTATGGGAAGAACACGAGCTGTATTTTGCAAGTGGCTACTGCTATTTTTTATTGACAATAGAAAATTTTTGTATGTTTTAGGCTATTTTCATTGACAGCATATCCTTATGTTAAGATATACATTTTTGCTTAACCCTGTTCTCCAACTCAGAGCCTTTAAAGATGTCACTCTTAGCCCAGAAACTCTCCCTGCTCTTCTCTTGGTAGATGCTTTCTCATCTCTTAGATATTTTCTCCTGAGAGAGCCCATCCCTGGCCACCTTATTAAGCAGGTACTCCCATCACTCCACTGCCCAGGGCTTAGACCTTTCATTTCCACTGGAACACTCCCCAAGATGTCATTACACAGGCATTTGCTTGCTTCCTCCTGTCTGACTTTCCCACTTGACTGCAGGGTCTGCAAAAAAGGCAGCCTCATGTCTTTTTCACCTACCAACACCTACCTAGAGCCCTATCAAGTGTTTGACACATAGATGCTCGACTTTTGTTGAGTAAATGAGTTCACACCACAAACCTGGAAGGTGGACATTTTTGCAAATGAAGAGACTGAGTCTTAGGGAACTGAGTGCCTTGCCCAGAGTCACATTACATGTTTCTGGTGGTGGAGCTGACACTCTGAGGGCTTCTGACATTTAGTTTTGGGGCTCTTTCTACTATACACCTCACTGAAGGCAGCTCCTTAATGACTGACAAGGACACCAAAGAGATTGGGGTTCCAGGCATCCCAATAGGAGGCAGATTAAAGCAGATGATGCTTCAGTCAGTAGCCCCGAAATCTTTACCACAGAGGAAAGCCAAGAAAACTTGCCCAAGAAACACCCAAGTTTAAAAGGTTTCCATATATCTCTGAGTCCTACTGCTGGTACAGGGGTGCTGTTGAAACTGTGCTTTGGGGTCAGCTCTCTGGTTCAGACTCCAGTGCAACCACTAACTAGCTGTGTAACTTTTGGTAAGTCATTAATGTTTGCACCCATTTTTCTCATCTTTAAGATGGAGAAGATAGTCATATAAACCTCATAGTGTTGATATCATTACATATTCTGCCTAGAGTATAAGAGAGATACTTAACAAATTGAAGCAATACTTAAGGAACCTCTAAACATGATCTCTTCTACGTGCAAAAACTCTCCTGGCTATCAGGGTGGTAATGAAGATAAAAAAAAAAGTGGTTACAAACACATTTGCAATTTTGGGAGACACTTAACCATGCTATTGTGCTTGGATAGGGTGATTTATTTAATGAAAATCGTTATAACCAAGCTGCAGAACAAACTACCGTATGCATTGCCATTTTGCTTTACCATGTGCCCCTGTATCAATGCACTTGTGAATAGCTACATTTTTTCAAACTTTTTCTGCTGTTGCACACCCAGCATGAAGACTTGAGATGCAATATGTCAGGTGAAAATGAAAAACACATGTTTTTTTCAGCACTTGGTTCCAAGCATTCTTGGGTTTCCAAGAGACACAGATTTGAGAATATGAGTCTTAAACAAACTAGGCTAAAATGTAGGTTTCCCCTTGCTCCTGTCATTGCCTTGGGGATAGGGAATTAATCAGTTGGTTTAATAAGTGAGTGATGTTGGTTATTTTCATGGGTTGGGAGGTTCCAGAAAATCATGACAAATTAAAGTCCTTTATCAGACTGGGGTAGTGTGTGGCTTGAGAAAGATAAAATTCAAGAGAATTAAGACAGCTATCATTTGAGAGAAGGGATAAATGAGTTATATCAAATGAACAGGACATAAAAACATAATTAGCTCAATAGAAGTGGACTTTCTGACAAGTCAAACTATCCAAGTAGTCACCCCAGGAGCAAGATGTTGTAGGAGCTGGGGAGTGTGTGGTACCCCCAAAGTGGGGTAGAAGTAGCCTGTCACCTCTCAGGGATGTTCCGAAGTTTTCCAGTGGACAGGAAGGTTGACTGGGGAGGACCGTGCAGGAGCTTCTATCCTCAAGAGACCATGGTTTTGCATGTCTCATATTTACCCTTCCAATTTGAAGCTCCTTGGCCCATCATTGGTGAAAAGTTTTATGTTTACGGAAGCCCAAATAATACTTCCGTGGATCAGAAGCACCTTTGACTGATGGTTGGCAACTCAACGCAGCAAAAGAACCTTTAGATGTGAATGAGGCCTCTGATAAAGAAAGGTTAGCTTCTGTCATTATTTAGACATCTTTCCTTATACGAAGCTGAGATAATTAGGCAAAATATCAGAATCAGGGAGGGTCAAAGCTTTGAGAAGACTAGTGAGCCTAAGACACAACCATTCCCAGAAGGACAGTGTGGTAGCCCTGTGGTGAAGGGGTGCCTCCGTACTCTAGAAATCCAAGGAGTTTTCTGAAAGCAACACAGACTGCTCAGTCCCTGACTGTGCAGCTATCTTTTGGAGTAAAGAAACTCCCAGCTAGCCAGCCGCCTGCTCACGTGTGAACAGAGTTGTTCGTTGGCTGCCCCAGAGCCTCTCTGCTCTGCCTATAGAGACCAGAAAGAAGAGGTCAGGAACCAGCGGCAGCTGAACAGCTTGGCTGACCTGTACTCCGGGTGCGTGGTTCCAGAACAACTCTCCAAGGGAAGGGAGGAGGTAGGATGAGGATGGAGCAATAAATTAGTCATTTGGATTTCCCTACAGGGCTTGTCTCTGTGTGTCCAACCTCAGTCTCTCTTTCTTAACATGCTCTGGTGGATTAATACTAGTATTCTAGCCTTTTTTTGAATGCTGTGTGCTAAAAACTCGTCTATGCGTTATGCACATATTATCTCATTTAATCTCTTAACTATGTATGAGTAACTATTTTTTATGATCTTAATTTTCAGAAATCTAAACTTAGTTATCATTTGGGTCAAGATCACACAGGAACCAAGTAGCTTATCCAACATTTAAATAGGTAGCCTGATTTAAAAATGTGGACTCTTCATTGCTACTCATTGGTAGGGTAGAAACAGGAGGCATGGGGAGAGGAGGCTTTAGAAGTTTAACCTATGATTTTGTACTTATATTTGTTTTTAATGTAGTTAAATCTGTCACTGTCCAAAGCTTGCGTAATGATCTTTTCCCCCTGTACTTTCCATAAGTTGGGGCTGATCCTCCTGCCTCTCACCTATCAGTGGAGTGCCTGACCATGGGAGGGGCTTAGGTCAGTGATGCTGAATGAATGAACACCACAGAGGAAATGTCCAGTAGGCTCCTATTAAAGGAATTTTCCTGTCTAACAGGACTCTCCTAGAAAAGCCAGGGAAATATTATATTAAAAGCACTACATTAGGTCATTTCTCTTTTCTTGGGTGCTGCTGTTTGACTCCCTGAGTCTATACCTTGACCACCAGTTTCCCCTGATTTCCAAACTACCCAACCCTCCTCCCACAGGAACCAAGGTTCTCCAAGCTCACTCAGCTCTGCCTCAGATCTTTCTTCTGGCTGCTGGTTTTTAATACAGCAATCCCGACACCTCCACACTCCTAAGCGACAGCAGCCCCCGAGTTTTGTGCTATGCCACATGCAAATTTTGACTTTTTCAATACCCAGGTGTTAAAGCTACTGTCATGTGCCAGGTACTGTGATGAAAATGAGTTCCTACCATCATCTTGGTTTGTCTCAGGTTGAAGTCAAGCTAGAACATCTCCTTCATGAAGCATTTTGGCCTCTTGCAAGGATATGGTCAGAGGAAGTCTTGGGGCAGGGCCACTCCTAAAGCGCCATGGACTTCATCCTTTCCCTTTAATCTGGAAATGACCATAACTGTGTAGGAAAAATCCCTTTTCACATTTCACGAGACAGGTCATGGGAACGACAATTAGCCATTTAAATGAATTTTATATATTTCTGAGCCAAGGCCTTTCAGGGTCTTGGTATTCAGATTTAAGCCAAAAGATTAATTTAGCCCAATGTTTCTCAACCATGACCTCACATAAAAAAATTGCTGATGCCTGGGCTCCACCCCAGAAGAAATGATTCAAAATTTCTGGAAGTGGGCACAAGTTTAGGTATTTTTTCAAATCTCCCCAAACGAGAGTCACAGGTAGCCAGGGCTCAACCACTCTTTCAACTACTGGTATGGGCCCCCTTTCATCCAGTACAAAAAATTGAAACTCAAGTTGATTTGAAAAATCAAGGTGATTTTACATTTTTCACCGCTGGATCTGGTCTATCAGAAACTCCAAGCCCATAATAATAAGGCACCGGTGATAGCCATTTTGGAACAAATGCCCTGGAGCCAGGAAAGAAGACAGGGGAAGAAAGATTTCGAGAACCACCATGGTGATTATGAAAAACCAGACGTCCTGGCAAAAGGCCAGGGGTGTGGCAGAACGGATAGGGGTGGGGGACAAGAGAAATTTTAGGAAATTAGAAATTTTAATAACTTTGACCGTCAAGGGCTGCAATTGGATGTTGAATTGTTTCTAACTTATTGCAAGTCTTGAGAGCAAAAACAGATGAGAAAAGAAACTCCTGAATCACATTCTGGCTGCTTTTCATTTCTCAAGCTCAGTAACAGAAAGGAAATGAAGTCTTCCTGGGGCTCCGTTCCCCAAATCTGATTAAGGGCCCCCAACAGTCTCCCTTTCTGAACACCAGGGGGAGTAAGACATATTCAGCATCCCTCACCAGGTCTTTCCATAGAGCAGGAGGAAAAACAAATTATTGTTTCGATGCCTTCTCGAATAGACTCTTCCTTCTCTCTCTGGCTAAAGATAATCTATTTGTTCTCACTCAAAAAAGTAAGTAAACATCCTTTAAAAGCATTAAGATGGATTTCTTTTTATCACCCATGGTTTGAAATGGTACCAAAAGGAAAGGGTTAAAAGAGAAGAGGCTGGTCCCGACTCCCTGGGTTTGAATCCCAGAAATAGTACTTCGTGCTGTGTCATTATTACTTAGTCCCTCATAGTTCTGTTTTCTTGTTTGGAAAATGAGGGTAATAACAGAAAATGAGGGTCATAACCAACCTTAACGATGGTTGTGAGAATTGCTGGGTTAATACACATAAAGTTTGGAACAGAGAGGTTCTAGTAAGCAATCAATGAGTACTAGCTAGTGCTATTATTCAAGAGACTACCATGAGATTTTTACTTGAAATTTGAACCCTTTCATACCTCAACCATTCCAACTATTTTATATTAAAAACCATACAGTTCCAATAGCAGGAATGATAAAACTAGTGAAGTATTTGATAAGAAGTGGTCATTTAAGGCAGAAAAAAGTGTCACTTCTCACCTACAAATAAAGGTCACTTATTCTAGTGACCTGTAACATAAATAGATAAAAAATAATAAATTACAGCATCATTAAAAGGTTAATTCATCCTTTTACACAGAAAATAACATATCCCCAAAGAATGAACTAATAAAAAGGTGAGTGTATCAAAAAGAAGAAAGGCAATCATCTATTAGGATGTCGTTTGGGTAAACTTTCCCCAGAGGATGTAAGAAATTAGGTGAAGAAAAGGAATGTATGATGCTTAACGACAACTTATGTACATTTTTAGTCCAACAGCAGCCAAAAAGACTCTGACAGTAGTTATTTCACGAAAATGCATGCAGTTTTATAATTCCACAAAATTGTTTTGATTGAAACAGATTATCCTCTACGATGTGACGTCATCTGAATGAACTGAACAGCCAATGAGGAAGCCCCGGTCGGTTTCCCCACATGAGCACTGATGGCACATTTTCCATGGATGGAGGCCATGGAATAAACAGTGCTGGATCAAACATTCCTGACGATGAGGGAGAACTCCGCTCGCATGTTTTCTCGTACTAGTGTGCATAACTTTTTTCCCTGTGGATCTCCAGCGAGGCAAGGCAGTTGCCTCGGCTGTGTGGAATTCAGCAAACAGCAATGTACGGCCAGTGACCACACACTCGCATCTGGATGAGGTTTTGGCTGACTGCGCTTGGGGATTTTAACTTCAGCCACTAACAGGGATCCCCCTCTTTTTGACTATATAAGTCAACTTTGAGAGCCACAGGGTAGAATTTTTTTTTTTTTTTGTAGTTCCTTTCATGATACCAAGCACTGAGAGTGTCTGGAGGAGAGAGCAACTCTCCTGTCCTCTGTGCCTCTTGTAGTTGGAGGTACCAAAGTCTGGCAAGAAACCAGAATGATCAGGAGGAGGCTGTCTTTAAGAGTGGGTGAAACTCATCCTTTCCACTGTCCTGTCAAATGTGTGGGGACAATGAATAAAGATAACTGACAGGACAGAACAGTGGTCCTGAGTGTGGCCTGGGCCTGGGCTTGAGTCCAGCTCGGCACCTACTAGCCCTGCAACTTGGATTCCTTTGCTTAGTGTCCCTGCACGTCATTCCTCATATGTAAAATAGGGGAACAACAGTCCATACCTTATAATGTTGTCCTGAGAATTAAACAAGATGGTGACTGTACTGTATTTTTAAAGCCTCACACAAGTCCTATGAGGTGGATACTACTGTACTCACTTTGCTGATGAGAAGCCGAGATTCAGAGATGTCATACAATTGGGCACAGTCACCCAGCAGGACTGGCCGGCTTTATAGCCAGTGCTTCTCACCACAGCTCTCTGCACTTGCTGTCCCGTATGACAGAATCCCAGAAGGTTAGGGCTCATGGGCTCTCAGACCATCTGAATCAGCCCTTCCTTTTACAAGGGGGTAATAAATTGAACATTTTTAGGGATCAGGCCAAACTAACTTGAACTAAACTTAAGGGTGGAAGATGGGTATGGAAATCAGTTCTTCAGCTCTCTGTCCATTGAGTTTCCCACTGTTGGCTCACAGCTCCAGCAAGGAAGACAAGGAAAATGGAGAAAAATGTGCAACTTAGACACTAAAATATCAAGACTGCAGGGGGAGGGGAGGAATAAGGCACAGGGGTAATGGTAAAGAAGCTTTTTTGTACAAAGCCTGTTAGTTTAGTATGTAAAAATGTTGGTTTGAAGTGATATAAAATCCAACCCTTTGAAATTGTAAGCAAATGTGTGATTTCCAAATCTGTTACTATTTATTGTTAATTAAATAGTTGTTTTCAAAAAACAAAGTCGCAGGCAAACCAAAAAAGAATTAGCTATTATAAGTGTAAGTAGAACACTGGTCCACAAATTCTCAGTTGTTCTTCCCTGATTCTGACATTGGCTTCAAATATACATACTCAAAAATTTAGGAGAGAAAATTAAAATAAGTGAATTGCTAAATGGCTGCTTCTTTTCTGATTTCAGAATTCACACAAATTAGACCTGCAGAGAAAAAAGGGTTTTTCTTACTGAACTGGTCTCAATATTCAGGGTTCATGTATACATTGGTCTGTGCACTTGATAATGCTGTATCTATTTGCATGAATTCAGTATAACCTGGTTTAGGTTGCATACCTGTAGAGGGCAGCATGCCATATTTATTTAATGGAAGGATCCAGAATCTCTACTAATGGTGATGTGGTTTTCATCATCATTATGACCTTCACCATCATCATTGTTCTTACCATATTCCTGAATTTTGATCTTAGGGAAAATTTCTATTGCAAAGCTGCAAAGTAAGCAACAGTATGCTGTCTTTCTCCCCTAATGGATATTAATTATGTCCACTTTTTTCTAACATTAATTTACTTAAAATCATAAAGACTCTCCTTCTTGCACACCACGAAACTCCTCTCTATGTAAGATGCTGGCATCAATTTCTCTCATTCTGTATTTAAATAATTAAAAAATTTTAACACAACATGCAGAGAACAATCACTAACAGAGAAAGCTGTGGGCAGAGGAATAAAATGGAAAGAAAGTTCCTCACCAAGATATGTTTCCACTCATGTTAGCCTGTGGTCAGAAACACTATCTGTAGAATCTGTTTCTTTAAGATTCTAAAAATAAATTAATCTGTAAGTGACTTTGCTGTAATACATACAGTGAGTCAGATGAAGGAGTAAGAGCCATTTATAGATTGTGAAGTGAACACTGGCCTGAGACAACCATTTAACCCTCAGCAAACAGGAAGGGGCATTGCAGATGGTATTATAGGCTTTGATCTATAAAGCTGTTCAGAAATATAAAGATTCCTTTAGTATGCTCTAGCTAAAAATATTAGAATATGGCTAGAGGCAACCACAAGGTTAAGACATTTGGTAAGAGACATGCAGTGAGAGTGTGCAAGTGCACACTTATGAGTGCACACTCAGGCCCAAACATCTATATCCACACCTTCACATGTCAGCGGAGACTACTGGGTGCAGAGTGTTAGCTGTCATTCCATTCCTCCTCTAAAGAAGATAGAAATATTTACTGTATTCCACAGTAATTGAGAATGGATTTACGTGACCATAAAAATGTCACTTAACATCTCTGAGCCTCGGTTTCTTTATCTGTGAAATGGAACTAAATGCAGTCCCTACTTCAGGAGGTTGGTGTGAAGATGAAGTAAGATAAGGCATCCAAAGCACTCTGCACACACAATGAAGTCTTAATGTCAGCTAGAGTTCTGTTCTCCACAGCCCTGGCACTTATGGCATGATGCCGTGTCCCTGTCTTTGGGTGTCCCTTCATTGCTAGAGCATGTCCTGTCACTAGCTACTATAAGGAGCAAGTGTGAGTGCTACAGTTTGGAAAGGACAAGGCTTTTCTTTCTCCTCTTGAGTGGCTGATGTAATGAACATTTTTCAGGGGATATATGATTGCAGGGGAAAAGGAAGGTGCATGCATGCATGCTGTGCGTGTGTGAGAGTGTGTGTGAGTGTGTGAGTGTGTGTGTGTGTGTGTGTGTGTGTGTGTGTGTGAAAGAGACAGAGAGAGGAGGTAAGACAGTGCTCGTTTGTATATAAGAATTCACAGAGGGACAAGAAGAATTTGCCACCCTCCTCACCCTGTTATCACTCACACGCAAAGATATCAGCATTGCTGGCACACAACCTTAAGCCTGGCACGCTGCAGAGAGCTGCCTACCGGGGATTAGGACATCATATCACAGTGTTCATCACTGACCTCCATCTTGGTCATAAGATCTTTCTTTGGCCCTTGTACAATTAGAATCCAGCTCAGGCGTCCAAACCATCTACTCGATAGCAAATTGGCAGCAGGTATTAGAAAATTCCACCATAGTGTTTGAATGAGTCTATTCCATTGATAAAGTTTATTTAGATTACAGGCCCTCCCTCAATTAAAACAATACATCAGCCATTAAGTTTTCATGTCACCTCTGAATACGTGTCACCCTTACTACTCTGAGTCGCAGTCAGCCTGCATGCTGGCATGACAACACCATCCTGTCTTTCAGGTGTGGCTTCAGGGTCACACACAGCACTTGCGTCTGGAGGTTGACTTCACAGCACAGACACATTCTGCTGCTCAGGGGGGTGAGATCATGGTGTTGGCAAGAATTTATCACTCTTTTAAATGAATGGGGTTAAATTCAATCCCCTGACCTTGACTGGGAGGCTGGTATAAAACAAAACAAGACAAAACAAACAAAGGAATGCCACTGTGCAGGCAGCCACTTTCTTCAGAAGGTGACACTCCTGAATTTGGTCTGTGAAGTCTTGTCACATGAAAGTCTAGAAATAGCTATGACCTAAACATGGTAGTAGGAGACGACCCATTTAGAAGTGAATGGACACATTCCATTGTGGTTGTATAGTGTTTAAAATCTATTTTGGGGCAAATGGGGTATTGTAAATTCTTTCCTTTGTTCATAACTATCATAACCCAAACTTTCTGGCTCTTAACATTTTTCAGTAACCCTGCATGCCAATAATTTTTTACATACCACCTGACCTCACTTACATTAATTTAATAGATGCAGGACTCCTTGTGACCCTCAAGTCCCCAGGGTCAGTCAAGAGTAGATTGGACTTTGTCACTGCTCCTCATCTGGACTTCTCCAGGGGCTGCCCTAACCTCACTGCACAATTCCAAGGCCATTCAGCTCTGATGCCCCTGGGAGTTCCTGCCATATTAGGCACATGAAATGTCCACATCATTCCAAAATTATTTTGGAAGTAGAGATAAAACATAACTTTTTTGATTAGCATTCATTTCCAAATTTGGGCTTATGTTTAGGTGGAATTCATGTTAGGAACTTCCCATTGGTTTTGCAAAATGTTAATGCCAACAGGCATCTTTGACACCGACTGGATCACAGACTGTGTCCCTTTTTCCAGTGTTTCCCCCTTTGGTAGCAGCATTTTTTTTTTTCCTGATACTGTAGTGGTTGACTGGATAGGCTTACTTATAAATTTAGGTCAACCCATGACCTGCTTGCCAGACCATGATGGCTCCCGATGCCATGAGAAAGTCAAAACGGAAGGAGCCTGGAAACAGACATGAAGAAGTGAATCCATAGGCATTTCCTGGGTGCATGGTTCTTAGGATTTCATAGGGTCACATATAACTTCCTTTTGCAGATAATGATGATTTTTTATTAAGCACTAGCTTTGTATGCAGATCTAGAGATACCAAGATATGACCTTTGTGGGTGTGATTTTACAGGAAAAGTGGACTCTCTAATGCTCCCGTTTATAATAGAATTTCCCTCAGAATTATTCATTTGGTTTAAAAGGGGTCACCTCCTCCCGAGTGGATTTAGTTATTGAAGAAATAAAAGGAATTCCATATAAGGCATACAATTTCTGATCAGATTCAACACTTCAACAATATCAACACAAAAGGTTCTGGAGTATTATTTTTGGCATTTTCAAGGAGTAGTTTCCTTCTATTTCTCTCACCTCAGTGACAGAAAATAAACCTGATACCTGCCATTGACTACTGCCCTGTGCTGTTAATTTTTGAGTTTTTCATTGATTGGTGGTTCTGACTACTTGTGTGATGGAGTTAACTTTTATTTATTGCTTAAATCATGCAATAATCTAAGCAAACTCATCCAGTGTATTACATATTCAAGTACATTATATCAGAATCTATTTGCTATTTGTAGGCTTGAACCTCAGAGGGAGGCTTCCTGGGTACCCAAATTTGGGGTTTAGTGAGACCATTCGATCCTAAACATGATATCAGAAGACCAGCCAGGTGAGTGCTCACCACTTGAGGGCTCAGTTATTGAGAATTCTGCACAAAATGACTTGCCATGTTCATGTCTTTTTAAAATCTGTCCATTCTATTGTTTCTTATTGATTAATCTCTTATTACACATTATCAAAAGTTCACTAGTAAGTGCTGTATCCAGTCCAAAAAGTACTATTAGGTTTATGTCATATCAGTCTTAAGAACTGATTAATTCTGGTAGGAGGGCTTGAATAGTTATTAGAACAGATTTTTTCCCCCTACATTTAAAATGAAAGTCAGTTCTTCTCAATTTTCAGAAACATTTAGAAATATTTTATTTGTTGTAAAACACTCAAAATGAGTTCTATCCTCTTAAGTTTTAAGGCATTATTTAATTTTATTATGCATGATTATATGTTGTGATCATACTTTATTACTGTATACTATAGGTTCATTGTTGAACAGAGAGCTAAGAACTTTTCATCTGCCTTACCTGAAACTCCAAATTTCACCTTTCCTCATGACCCTGACAATCACCATTCCATTCTTTGGTTCTATGAATTCAATATTTTAGATAAGTTACAAGTGGGATCACGCAGAATTTTTCTTTCTATGACTGACTTATTCCACTGAATTTAATGTCTTGATGACCAACATACGTGAAAAAATGTTGACTGTCACTAATCATCATGGAGATGCAAATCAAAACAACAATAAGACCTATCACATATATACAACAAGTGCTGGCTAAACTCTTTCACATTGTTGGTGGGAATACAAAACGGTACTACTACTACTACAGGAAACAGTACTGACATTCCTCCAGAGATAAAATATTGAACTACAGTGATTCAAAAGTACCACTTCCAGAAAGAGTGGAAATCAAGCTCTCAAAGAAATATTATTATATTCATTATAGCACAATTCAGAGTAATCAAGATGTGGAAACAATCTAAATGTCTATTAACAGATGAATGGTTAAAGAAAATGTACACACACACACACGGGTTTTGAGAGAGCTAATGTATATATATCCACACATATGCATATATATGTAGTATACATACACTGTGGAAAACTATACAGCCATTAAAATAAAGGAAATTCTGTCATATACAAAAACAGAACCATTTTTCTCTCAGAAAGAGCTAATTATTTTTGAGCATTTACCATGTGAAATTCTTCACATGAATTACTTCACTAATCCTCATAATAACAGTAAGTTACTATTATGTACCCTTTTTCCAAGTGAGGACACAGGGTCAAGAGCAGCTTAATCATTTTCCTCAGGTTTCAGAGCAGTAAGTGTTAGAGCCAGCCCACCTCTTCTGACTGCAAGTAAGTTCTGCTTGTCTCTGAGACCTATCTTTACTACTACACAATATTGTTTTCATTATTAAGGATTCAATCTCTTCAAATGCAAATATCTTCAAGTCTAAAAAAAAAAACCTTAACAGTTTAACTTGTTCTAAATTGTCTTATGAGAAGATTGCAAAAGTTGTTTCTCTTATCTATTCCAATTAAATACATCTCTGCTCAAACTCTAAGGGTGAATTATTACACCAACTTAAAAGTCATTGTTCTGAGAATCTTCACTAAATCAAGTACATTTTATTATAATAATGCCCAAATTATGCAGACATTTACAAGATGTGGTGAAGTTTCATCTTTTAAAAAGTCTCTTGGGTTGACACCCTGCACAAAAGTCAACTCAAAATGGATAAAAGACCTGGATGTAAGACCTGAAACCATAAAATATATAGAAGAAAATATAGGCAAAACTCTACACGACATACATCTCAGCAAAATCTTGAAAGACACATCCTTCAAAGCGAAGGAAGTGAAAGACAAGATAAACAGATGGGATTACATCAAAATAAAAAGCTTCTGTACAGCAAAAGAGAAATTAACCAAAACTAACAGACACCCTACCAACTGGGAAAAGATCTTTGCACACAATACATCTGATAAAGGACTGATAACAAAAATTTACAAGGAACTCACACAACTCAACAACAAAAAAGCCAATAACCCGATCAAAAAATGGGCAGAAGAGCTCAAAAGGCACTTCTCCAAAGAAGAAAAGCAAATGGCCAAAAGATACATGAAAAAATGCTCAACATCACTTATAATCAAGGAAATGCAAATCAAAACCACTATGAGATACCACCTCACACCTGCGAGGATGGCACGTATTAAAAATACAGGCAACAACAAATGCTGGAAAGGATGTGGAGAAAAAGGAACTCTTCTACACTGCTGGTGGGAATGTGAACTGGTCCAACCGCTATGGAAAGCTGTATGGCGATTCCTCAAACTGCTAAACATGGAGTTTCCATACGACCCAGCAATCCCACTTTTGGGAATTTACCCAAAGGATACAAAAACACTAATCCGAAAGGATACATGCACCCGTATGTTCATTGCGACACTGTTCACAATAGCAAAGGTATGGAAGCAACCCAGCTGTCCAAAAATAGATAATTGGATCCAGAAGATGTGGTACATATACACAATGGAGTACTATTCAGCATGGAAAGAAGATAAACACATGCAATTTGCAGCGACATGGATGGAATTAGAGGGGATCATACTCAGTGAAATAAGCCAGAAAGAAAGAGAAAAATATCGAATGGTTTCACTTATAACAGGACTATAAGGAAACCAAATAGGAGAGAGACA